>JAWPHD010007265.1:0-131616 GCA_037043455.1 Cyrtodaria siliqua
TGTTCCGTTTTATTGGGCTCCCAGTCGATGGTGGGGTGATAAGAATCAACCGACTGCTCGTTACTTAGCGGAGGGATAGGACACCCTCCTCCACCTCCGAAATGTAACCCACCTGTTGACCGTGGGTGGCGAACCGTGTCGTTGGAGAAGGGAATCCTGATGGTTGAGTGACGTGGAGATCTGGTAGTTATCTCCGCGTTACAACACACCACTTTGGTCCGGACTTCAACTGGACGGGTGGTCAGAATAAACCGATTTCATCAATCGGTTTGTCACGCCAGCTATACGGGATCCTAACTTCTTGTTTAATTCACATCTCTCTCAATCCCTCTCCCCTTTTCTTTGTCCTCTTTATACATAATGTAGAAAGGATCCTTTATGCGGTGGCGTGGCGCTAGCTAGGACTAATCATGTATTCTGGAACGCTATATGGCATATACTCATTGCCATTGCTTAGGCGGAACATAAGTGCGGCTCTTCGACTTTTTAGTTAAGTGGTTAGTGTTCGCTGGGTGGTATGGGGGTCTGATGCGTTAGTTTTATCATGAAATATACTCTTCACGTATTCCTGGCATTTGTCCTACTCCTAAGGATTTAGAGAAGAGTTCGAGTCTGAATCTGAAGGAGGGTATTTTTAATTGGGCCCTGTTTTTCTCAATATTATCTCTCTAGAGGATGACAACCTATCACTAGAATCTCTCCTTTTGCATCTCCAAGGCTTTACTTGACAAGTCGCCGTGTGAGCCAAGGAGTGTTAAAAAACTCAATAATGCAAAATTTCTTGTTGAGTGTGCAAAAAAAATACACTCTGACAATCTCCTTAAAATTCAAACTTTCGTAAACATCCGTGTTGAGGTTATCCTCACATTTCTCTCAATTCTTCAATGGGTGTAGTATGCTCTAGGGAACTGGAGCACTGCACCCTTGAAGACATGACTCATAATCTTAAGTCTCAGAGGTGTGACTGAGGTAACGCGCATCAGTACGAGGCGGGGGGGGGTGGCAAACTCACCTCCTACCAATAATTTTTGTGCTGACTTTCAGCACACCAAAGTCTTCCAAAGACCATCAAGACCGGATATATCATTCTACCAGTTGACCCCTTTATTCCAAACCCTCTTCGATGTTTAACTGGCAACGATCTTGGTCACCATAGAGGAAGATTGTAAGCGAGCTGCTCCTGTCTGTGCCCTTTGCGGCCAGGAGGGTCATAGCGACTTCGCGAATTGCAAAATCCCGCCTCTTGCGTTAACTGCAAGGGGACACACGGGGCTTTCTCTAAGGATTGTCCGAAGTGAAAGCACGAGAGGGAAATACAGAAAGTTGAGATTGAAAAGAACATTTCTTTTCCTGAAGCTAAAAAGCTTGTTGAGAGTCTAACTCCGCCCACTTCATCTGCCAAATCTTATGCCGATGCGAGTAACCTGGCCAAAAGACTCCCGACAAGTTTACTACTATTCCACTGTCTGTTCAGAAATCCTCTAAAACATCTTCAGCCTCTCAAACTGTGGTCCTCTTAAATAAGCCTCCTGTAGCTCCCAAACGTCTTTTGGCTACCAAGTCTAAAACTCCTTCAACTATATCCTCAACAACTCCTACAACTACTGCATCTAATTCATCTATTCGAAATCGACGGACTCTGGTGCAACCAAGAGTCCACCAAACCCGACGAACCCTACCAAAGCTTCGCGACAAGCAGAACTGCTGCCACGGACGTGACAGCAAGAAAAAAGTACTGCTGCCACGGACGTGACAGCAAGAAAAAAGGAAACTCCCGGGTTAGGCAAGCAGTCAAAAGGATCTGATGATCCGATTATACAGCACAACAGATTTGGAGACTTGGAGATGGAGGTTGATGATCCAGCACATCTGGAACTCCCAGTCCCCAAGGTCTGCCAACCCCAAAGGCCGTAAACTCGTACTTCCGCCGTAGTGACATCAAAATCAAATAAAGTCATTCGATATAACTGCCTAGGTTTAAAATCTAATTATGATGAAATCAGCTTACTTTTATATAAACACAACCCCGTTGCATTTGTCTTCAAGAAACTTCAAGAAACAACTATTCATTGTATAAATATATTTGTGATACAGGTGATAAAGCTGCTGGAGGAGTTTCGATTATTGTGAATCGAGCCATTCCTCACAGAACTGTTGCGTTGAAAACTGGTTTGCAAGCTGTTGCGGTCAGTGTTACGATGCACAGAGTTAGTAACAATATGCTCCTTATATTTACCGTCCAGTTCTTCACTAGACCTTAAAGATCTAAATCACCTGGTTGCACAATTACCATCACCTTTTATACTCTTGGGTGATTTTAATGCACACAACTACATTTGGGGCTGTAAAGATATAAACGATAAAGGCAAGAAAGTTGAGGATTTCTTAGCCAAAAACAATTTATGTCTTTTTAATGATAACAAATCACATACTTATTTACATCCAGCTACAGTCTCTCATTCTTCCATTGATTTAACAATATGCGATCCAACGCTCTTGATGGATTATTCGTGGAGTGTAGGTGACAACCTATGTCGAAGTGACCACTTCCCCTTATTTCTTGAAAATATCGGCCCTCCACTTCTCGAAAAAATGCAACGATGGAAACTTCGCAAAGCTGATTGGGATACGTTTCAATCGCTTTGTGAGGAACAATTAAAGCCTTCCGCTTTCGAGGATGTCGATGACGCAACTACTCCTTTTTCCAAATCCCTTCATGATATAGCTGATCAAACTATTACAAAAACCTCGGCAAATCTAAAACGCCCACATAAACCATGGTACGATGATGACTGCAAAAAGGCAGTCAGCGATCGTAAAGCTGCATTGAATGCTTTAAACTTGCGGCCAACTCAAAATAATTTAGATACTTTTAGAGTGTTTCGTGCGAAAGGCCGTCGTACTATTAAGGATAGCAAGAGAAAATCCTGTAGATCTTTTGTCTCTAGGCTGAGCTCTCGATTATCTCTTAAGATGACGTGGGACATGGTCCGGAAAATAAACGGTAAAGGTAATTCTAGTTGTGTAAATCATCTTTTTCTAAAAAATCTTCTTCTGAAAACTGTCAACCAAATTTTCTATAAAATAAGAAACTAAAAGAACAGAAGAAGCTTTTTTTTACTCTCAAAGAACTTCGAGAATCCCTTAAAAATGCTCTTGATGCATCAGCTGGTCCTGATGATATCCATTATCAATTATTAAAACATTTACCTAAAACCTGTCTCTCTGCACATCTTGATATATTTTGTTGAGTTTGTCACCTGCTAGTCAGGGTGAAATTATTGATGCCTTTAATAATACTTCTCGGTATCTTGATGACATACTCAATATTGATAATCCGTTCTTTGCTCATATGGTTACTTACATTTATCCACCAGAGCTCACGTTGAATAAAGCCAACAGTTCGGATACAGTAGCAGCATTTCTAGATCTTCATCTCTCGATTTCAAATGATTGTATTCATACTAAAATCTATGATAAGGGAGATGATTTCAATTTTAACAGCGTTAACTATCCACACCTGGATGGAGATGTACCTCGTGCTACCTCATACGGGGTGTATATCTCCCAGCTCATTCGATTTGCTAGAGCGTGTAATGATGTTATAGACTTCAATGATCGAAATCAAGTTATTACAAGTAAACTTCTTCAGCAGGGTTTTCGTTATCACAAACTACGTAGATCTTTCTCTAAATTCTACCGCCGTAACGAGGGCCTGCTGGAAAAGTACAACACCAACCTTAAGACACTTCTGCGACTAGGCATATCACAACCCTCATTTTATGGAGATGTGGTCTATAAACTTCGAAAGTTAAAGTGGTCTGACGGGTTTCCTGACCGCTTTACAAATTTAATCAGGAATTTCGTCAGAAAAGGATATAACACTTTGGTTTTACAGCGCACTGCATGTTTAGTGATTGACCCCTCTACAGTCAGTCATTACGCTTCACTTTTCACTTGTGCGATGACTGGACTACCTCTTGGAACTCTATGATTGTACCTACTGAAACCCCAACTAAGGGAGGTGGGTGCATGAGCGTTCGTCCCTCGGGTTTTCTGGTCGTACCCTAGATTGGTTTTCTCTTTAACTGCAACTACTATGGTTGTTCAGTACGATTCTGGATACATCCTGATATGTTTATTATTTTGTATGTGTTTCTTTAGTTAGTTTCTCAGGATGTGGAATTTATTGTTAGAGAATTTCTTTTGATGGGATGTAGTTTTGTTTACACTGTCTTGTCTATTTGGGCGTTGAAGACAGGATAATAGCGAGGATTGTGCGCATATAAAATCGATTCAAGCTAACCAGTAGGCCTTATTGCCTACTGACCGTTCCAAGTCGGTAACCCTGTCTTCACCACCCTTTCTGCTGTTTTTTGTCTCTTTCGTTGTATTTTCAAGTCCTTGTTTGCAGTACAGTGTGGACCTACGATACCATTGCGCTCGGACGCTGTGGTTTCTATAGGACTCTATATCTCATTTTTGGGTGACAGGAAACTTCCCCGATTCTTGGCGGGAAGCAGTCGTTATTCCAGTACCCAAACCTGGAAAGGATCATACGGACCCAATAAATTATCGCCCTATTGCTTTAACGAGTTGTAAATGTAAAACCATGGAACGAATGATTAATGAGAGACTCGTTTGGTACCTGGAGTCCAACAAACTGATAACAAAGTATCAAAGTGGATTCCGGCGCCAACGGGGCACAACAAACAATCTCATTCGATATGAATCAAGGGAATCTTTCATCAAGAAAAACATCTAGTAGCTGTATTGTTTTACTTGGAGAAAGCTTATGATACTGCATGGAAGTACGGTATCATGAACGATCTTTATGACCTTGGTCTTAGAGGCCGATTACCAATTGTTATAGAGAATGTCTTAGATGATAGGCAGTTTCGTGTCCGAATGGGTTCAACCCTCTCTGACATTCATGATCAGGAGATGGGTGTGCCACAGGGCAGCATACTCTCTGTCACCCTTTTTAATATAAAAATTAACAGTATAGTAAAATGCATCAATCCTAGTGTGGATTGCTCTCTATATGTTGACGACTTTGTTATATGTTGTTGTGCAAAACAACATGAACACTATTGAGAGACAACTTCAACAATGTCTCAATAAACTTCAGACCTGGTCTGTTGAAAATGGTTTTAAATTTTCTAAATCTAAAACTAATTGTATGCACTTTTGTCAACTACGTAAACATCGTAAAGACCATCATCTAACACTGGAAGCTGTTGAAAATGGTTTTAAATTTTCTAAATCTAAAACTAATTGTATGCACTTTTGTCAACTACGTAAACATCATAAAGACCCTCATCTAACACTGGATGTATCACCAATACCAGTAGTGGATGAGCCAAAATTCCTTGGTCTTATTTTCGACTGTTAATTAACGTTTATACCACACCTTAAATACTTGAACGCCAAGTGCCTTAAAGCTCTTAATTTACTTAAAGTTGTTGCAATCACTAATTAGGAAGCGGCTCGTAAAGTACTTTTACAACTTTATAGATCTCTTATCAGATCCAAGCTGGACTACGGCTCAATAGTATATGGCTCGACTCGCAAGTCATACTTTCAGATGCTCGATCCTATACATAATCAAGGATTACGACTCGCCTTAGGTGCCTTTTGTACATCACCAGCCGAAAGTATATATGTTGAAGCTAATAAACCATCACTATCTCATAGACGGGAGAAATTAGCCCTTCAATATGCCATTAAATTACAATCTAACCCTTCAAACCCAACATTCGATCCTGTTTTTAATCCTAGTTATGAACCTCTTTTTGATCGAAAACCGAAGGCCATTCGACCATTTGGTCTTCGTATTAAAACAAAATTAAGAGACACTGAAATCGACCTAAATTTGATTTCCAAGTACAAAGTACCACAAATTCCACCGTGGAAATTATCTTTGATCTTTGTAATTGTAACAAATCCAGTACATACCCTACTGTCTTTCAAAGCAAATTTAATGAAATTAAATCGAAATACAGTAACTTTCAACATATATACACAGATGGTTCTAAAGATGGAGATAAGGTGCAGCAGCTGTTGTTCACAACCACAGCATAAAGAATCGCCTGGCTGACAAGGCCTCTATCTTTTCAGCTGAACTTAAGGCAACTGAAACTTGCCTTAAACTATATTCAGGAATCAGATGATGACCATTTTGTAATATTTTCTGATTCCCTTTCATCTCTTCAAGCCTTGAGTAGTATGAAACATGATAACCCAGTTGTGCTTCAACTTTTACAAAAGTACAATTCTCTTATAGTTGATAATGTTATTTTTTTCTGCTGGCTTCCAAGCCATGTAGGAATACGTGGTAATGATATATCTGATAGTGCTGCTAAAGCAGCATTAGGTTTACATATTTCTAATGCGAAATTGCCTTATACTGATTTTAAAGCCCGGTGCAGGATAGGGCATACACATTATACTCATTCTATTTATAACAAGGTGAGCAATTACCAGAATGTATACCCTGGTTTGTACCGTTAACTGTCAAACACATCTTGTTGGAATGTGTAGAATTTGATCCTATGCGTCAGGTACTACAATGTTAATACTATGACAGAGTTATTTGACACTATAGATTTTAGTCTTGTTTTAGATGTCCTGAAAGAAATCAGACTATATAAATCATGATAATATGTTCTTGTATATATTTACTTATTTATGTACCCGTTTTCGGGCATTTGTTGATTACATATATAGTTTATATTACTACCATATCATCCCTTATTTGTAAATAGTTTTATCTTTATATATTAAATTAATTTTTAATTATTACTTCATGTCTTCATCTTTCATCAGTTTTTGCGCACAATATGATCTATTTTTGTGTCGACGTGCCGTAAAACACCATTCATTAATTCCGTTTTCAGTAGGATCAGTGTGAGGTTTGGTGCACCCTAGAACCTAGTTCAAACCTCCACCGGCCTTTTTTTGCCACTGACCGTTCGAAGGCGGTAGCCGTATTGCCAACCGTTTTTGTGTTTGTGACGTCATATGCCTTTATTCTTTATTACTATTGCCATTTATGTTTGTATGTTTGCGTTTCATGATCGGGTCATAATGGCATTGGCCTTTGTCATATTGACCTCAATTTATCTGACCAGGGATAGTGTAGTTGTACATTTTCATAAGTTTTTTTTGAAAGGTTTAATTTGGTGTCTAGACAACGGACTGACGGACATTTTGTCCCCTCCCTAAACTTCGCTTTGCGGGATAAACAATAAGCCAATTTGTGTAAGTATTTTTAGTGAATGCGTCAAGTGGACATTATACATTTTGTTTGAATTATCAGAAGCTTATTTGGTTTCCTATTCAAGCAAACTCATTAACTCGCGACTTTTTTATATTTTTTATTACGTTTATTGGATTTTACACGGCAAGATAATCGATTACAGACTCCCCCCCCCCCCCCCCCCCCCCCCCCCCCACACACACACACAAACACACACCCCTTGAAACTACATACCAACAACATCCATTGTAATCGTGACAGCCAATTGTTTGGTAATAGCCACAGCAGTACGAGTCGACGCTGCAATAATAATTCCTGTAGCGACCAGTACATTGGTAGTACGCATATGTACCTTAAAGAAAAACAAAACACATATTTAGAGGTAATATACGGCTATGGTGTGCCTTTTGTCGACAAAGGAACACTTAGTACCGTAATGGCCAGAGGGCCTTTTGCACTAGGTGTGCCATCATCGTCAAAAGGCACACCACGGCCGTATATTTTGCATTTTATTACTACATACATTACTATAAATGAAGAAGAAGAAAAAAATACATCGGTATGTTTACAAAAACGGTAAAATTTAAAGATATAAGTAACATAAGATGCAAATCATTATTTGGCATATAAAAACATTACATTAAATTAATAAATTACGATAATTAGTTTTCTTCTTTGTCTGTTTTTAAAAATCTACATCTTTCACTTTAGTGATATATATTAACGTTTCAACGTTTATTACTGGGCGTTAAAAAAAAACAGTTGAAATTTCAATTCCACAGCCATAGCGCTCATATATGACGTCTTTGTGTTGCTTGATGACGTTGACGTTGCCTGCGGACAAACTGTTGCCACTGTGCCGATTTTCCGTAATTCATCACGTCACAGTTTGCCGATTATGGATTTTGAAAAAGAACTGATAATCGTTGTTTTTCTTCTAAAATGTGTTACTGTTTACAGTAAGGTATGTTATAATTATTAATACATGGAATATATATACAACAGGCTAAAGCATGCGGGACAAGTACAGTTGTACATACCAATGTTTTTACAAGCATCAGCAGCAGTTTAGTACTGTGAGAGCGCATATCTACGACTTTCCAGTCATGTTTATAAAGAGAATAGGTCAACGATATAACCTGATCAAGGACTATCACAACGTGACTTCTATGGGGATGTGATTTACAAACTTCGTAAAATTCTTGATCGTAATAACTTTCATACAATCCGTATTAAACTTGTTAAACAGTTTATCAAAAGAGGTTATGACTATCATTTTGCAAGGCACTGCATGTTTAGGAATGGACCCATTTAAAGTTCGCCACGATGCTTTCCTCTTTGATTGTACTATGGACCGGCCATATTGTGGACCCTATGATGACGTCTACCTAAATCCTCTAAGGACGGTAGCGCTTGATATATGTTTTTAAATATTGTCTAATCGCAAACTTAACGGTTTGTTCCATTGTTGCTCTGGCTTCTGTCAAGTCAAAGCGTACTTGCTTTGTGGCTTTCTAGACTTGTTTTTATATTCATATATACATGATCATGTATGTGTTGTACTTATATTGCCTATTCATGCTGCCTTGTTTGTTGGAGAATATAAGCTGGCGGTGATACATTCATTTGAAATATCTCGTTTAATAGGGATGACAAAAGGGTTAAAGTGAGGTTGGATGTACCCTAGAACCTGGTTTAAATCCCCAGCGACCTTGTTTGCCAATGACCGTGTCAATGAAGTAGCCCTATTGTCAACCTTTTATGTTTGTGATGTCTTATCTTGCATTTTATTTATCTTTGTAATTATTGGGTTTTTTTATTGTGTTTTTGTTTGACTGTGGTCCTTGAATTACTATAGTTGTTACCCCTATAGATGTTCATATGATGAGATCAGCTGTATATTTATTATTGATTTGGCCTTGAAGAACAGCTAAACTTTAGAATAGATGTAAACATGATTATCATTTATGCAAATTCATTTATGATGATGTGAACTGTTCTCATTGGACGGTTTTAGTGGGGAAGCTTTCAGGAACAGTCTATGACAGTATATAAACAGACTCTGGGAGCAGCTCAGCAGGTCAGTTTCAGTATTATTAATTAAAGTTAATTTAGATTTGGATGCTTTTAGAAAATATAATTGTGGGAGGATTTAATACATATTGTGCTCCTTCATAATAACAGTGAAATTGGATATTTGAACTAAACAGGAAATATCTATATATATAGTGGAAATTAAGTCCACACATAAACAGGTCATATTGTGCGCAAAAGCTGATGTAAGATGAAGAAATGTAGTTGTAATTAAAAATTAATGTAAATTTATAAAGATAAAACTATTTACAAATAATGGATGATATGGTAGTAATGTATAAATGTAAATCAACAAATGCCCGTCAACGGGTGTATAAACAAGTAAATATATATAAGAACACATTAAAATGATTTATATAGTCTGATTTATTCTAGGAAATCTAAAACAAGACAAAAATCTATAGTATCAAATAACTCGTTCATAGTATTAACATTGTAGTACCTTTTGACGCATAGGATCAAAGTCTACACAATCCAACAAGATGTGTTTGACCGTTAACGGAGCAAAGCAGAGTATACATTCTGGTAATTGCTCACCTTGTAATAAATATGAGTGAGTATAACGTGTATGCCCTATCCTGCACCGGGCTAGAACAACTTCTTCTCGAAGAATGGGTCTACTAGAAGAGCGCCATTCTCCGAGTAACGGTTTAATTGAATGGAGTTTATTCTTAACTGACAAATCCCAAGCGACTTGCCAAGAGTTACGAATATATGTGTTAATACAACTTTTAAAATCAGTACAATGTAATTCGGCATGCGATATATATGTTAACAATGATGCCTTAGCAGCACTATCAGCTCTATCATTTCCACGTATTACTACATGGCTTGGAAGCCAGCAGAAAATAATAACATTACCAACTATAAGAGAATTGTACTTTTCTAAAATTTGAAGCACAACTGGGTTATCATGTTTCATATTAGCCAGTGCTTGAAGAGATGAAAGGGAATCAGAATATATTACAAAATGGTCATCATCAGATTCCTGAATATAATTTAAGGCAAGTTCAATTGCCTTAAGTTCAGCTGAAAAGATAGAGGCCTTGTCAGGCAGGCGGCTCTTTATGCTGTGTTTGTGAACAACAGCTGCTGCAGCTACTTATGTCCATCTTTAGAACCATCTGTGTATATATGTTGAAAGTTACTGTATTTTGATTTAATTTCATTAAATTTGCATTGAAAGACAGTAGGGTCTGTACTGGATTTGTTACTATTACAACGATCAAAAATAATTGTTGGTGTTTTCAAAGTCCACGGTGGAATTTGTAGAACTTTGTACTTGGCAATCAAATTTAGGTCGATTTCAGTGTTTCTTTTTTGCTTTTAATACGAAGACCAAATGGTCGAATGGCCTTCGGTTTTCGATCAAAAGAGGTTTAAAACTAGAATTAAAAACAGTATCGAAAGTTGGGTTTGAAGGGTTAGATTGTAATTTAATGGCATATTGAAAGGCTAATTTGTCCCGTCTATGAGATAGTGATGGTTCATTAGCTTCAACGTATAGACTTTTGGCTGATGATGTACGAAAGGCACCTAAAAAGAAATATAAAAAGATCGGACAAGGCGAGTCGTAATCCTTAATTATGTATAGGATCGAGCATCTGCAAGTAGCAATTGAACTTGCCTTAAACTATATTCAGTAATCTGATGATGACCATTGTGTAATATGTTCTGATTCTCTTTCATCTCTTCAAGCCCCTGGGTAATATGAAACATGATAACCCAGTTGTGCTTCAACTTTTGCAAAAGTACAATTCTCTTATAGTTAATAATGTTATTATTTTCCTCTTGCTTCCAAGCCATGTAGGAATACGTGGTAATGATAGAGCTGATAGTGCTGCTAAAGCAGCATTAAGTTTACATATATCTAATGCTAAATTACCTTATACTAATTTTAAAAGTTGTATTAACACATATATTCGTAACTCTTGGCAAGCCGATTGGGATTTGTCAGTTAACAATAAACTCCATTCAATTAAACCGTTACTTGGAGAATGGCTTTCGTCTAGTAGACCCAATCGTCGAGAATAAGTAGTCCTAGCCCGGTGCAGGATAGGGCATACACGTTATACTCATTCATATTTATTACAAGGTGAGCAATTACCAGAATGTATACCCTGCTTTGCACCGTTAACGGTCAAACGCATCTTGTTGGAATGTGTAGACTTTGATCTATGCGTCAAAGGTACTACAATGTTAATACTATGAAAGAGTTATTTGATACTATAGATTTTGGTATTGTTTTAGATTTCCTGAAAGAAATCAGACTATATAAATCATTATAATGATCAGACTTTATAAATCATTATAACATGTTCTTATATATATTTACTTGTTTATACACCCGTTGACGCGCATTTGTTGATTTACATTTATACATAGTTTATATTACTACCATAGCATCCCTTATTTGTAAATCGTTTCATCTTTATATATTTACAAAAAAAAAAATTTACTACTTCCTTTCTTCATCTTTTATCAGTTTTTGCGCACAATATGACCTATTTTGTGTCGACGTGCCGTAAAAACAATCCATCCATTCATTCATTCATGTACACAAATTCTTCAGTGACTATTTCCTTTTTGGACCAGACAGGGTATTGGACTAAATCATTGAATATCTGCATGTGTTATATGACTAGGGTTGAACAAGAAACTATACGTAGTGACCCATGTACGATGGTGCCGCGTAGGGTATTGATAGGCTTTAATTATCATGACAAAAATGTGAACCTGAAGCGGGGAGGGGGTCGTCTATAAGAAATGTGATCAGTAAACCGATACTTACGAAAATTTATTTCTAAAACTAAATAATGTAACCTCTGTAAGGAAAACAATACCTATACTGAATTATAAACAACATATCGTCTTTTACGAACCCGTAGAACAAAATAATAATGTGTTTTAAGGGAAAACTTCCTCAAAAACACAAAATACATTACCGCCTATGAAGCTAAGGAAAAACATTCCCAAAACCACAAGATTGTAGTTGTACGTCATGTTTGGTATTCTGATGTTCTGAAAAATAAACAAATTCTAATTAAATAAATGTTTTTAACAAAATATGTTTAGCAAAAAACGATATATTTACATATAAATTAAGAACAAGATATAATAGTTTTCCATCAAGCTATCAAATGTATCCGATCTGTCATACTTTAACTGAAAGTGTAACCGCATACATTTATCTATTCAATCGCGCCACATATGGCAGTATCAAACTTGTTTTTAATTTGTCTTCAATGATCAAGATAACTGCATACAATAACATATTTAATAAATGCGCAGGAAGGGAAGTGGGGAGGGGGAGTGATGTTTTCTGCTCAAGATTGGCTGGTATTGAAATTAATGAAACTTTCGTCGATATTAGATGAAAAATGAAGGACCTAAGTTTCAATTTTCGGGCCACGGACGCCCCCCCCCCCCCCCCCCCCCCGCCGCCCTGTTTAATAAAATCCTTTTTATGTGCAGAAACATTTCCACAAGTCCTTAATGTTATCCAGAAGCCCACCCTATCTACTATCAAACATATCATAACAAAGTTGTACAGTAACATTTATACTATTTTAGGGAACTGTCAACTTGACGGTAACACGGCAATGATCCCCATATATTTGTAACATTAAACAAGGTCTTTCAGTTAGTAACGGAAGACAACAGCTTTGTATAAATTGAATCACCGTGTAAGACCTACTAGAACGTATCGAACAAAATAAGAAAGAAACAAGAGGCCCAAGAGGGCCTGTGGACGCTCTACTGGCTAAAGATAAAGTTTATGCACAAGGGGCCATAACTCTTTCAAATATCGTTCAACCAGAACATGGTTATGATATACGCAACTAGGCTTGGTACTGATTGTCCCTGACAAGTTTCGTTGAAATCCAGCCAGAGGTTCAGGAGAACTAGTCTGTACAAAGTTAGTGTATTAAAACCTTTAAGGGGTCATAACTCTGCCAAAAATCATTCAACCCGAATATTGCGATGATATGCACAACTAGGCTTGATACTGATCATCCTTGTCAAGTTTCGTTAAAATCCAGCCGGGGGTTCAGGAGAACTAGCCCGGAAAAGTGTTTGTGTATCAAAAACCTTTAAAGGGCCATAACTCCACCAAAAATCAATCTGTTAACCGGAATGCGACGATGATATGCACAACTAAGCTTGGTGCTGATCATCCCTGTAAAGTTTCGTTGAAATGTGGGGAGATGTTCAGGAGAATAGTCCAGACAAAGTTTGTGTATTAAAACCTTTAAAGGACCATAACTCTGCCAAAAAGCATTCAACCGGAACACAGCAAAGATTTGCACAACTAGACCTGGAACTGATCATCCCTAAAAAGATTCGTTTAAATCCGGCCAGGGTTCAGGAGAACTAGTCAGAACAAAGTTTGTGTATTAAAACCTTTAAAGGGACATAAATCCGCCAAAATCATTCAACCGGAACACGGTGTCGATATGTACAACTAGGCTTGGTACTCATCATCCCTGAAAAATTTCAATGAAATCTGGCCAAATGAAGGCCCTTTCTTCTTAATGAGGCCAAAATATAGCATACTTCAGAAAATCAAACTTGTTGCAGCTTTTATTGATAGTAACAATCTGGTAAAGTTTGGTAAAGATCGGATGAAAAATGCAGACCCTATCGTATTAACGAGGCAAAATATAGCATTTTTAACTAAATCAAGGGCTATAACTCCGCTGTTACTGGTCCGAACTGGCTGGTTTTCAAACTTATCTGAGCTTTCATTTATATTAACAATCTGGTAAAGTTTGGTAAAGATCGTACGTAAAATGAAGGCCCTATCGTCTTAACGAGGCACAGTATAGCATTTTTAACTAAATCAAGGGCCATAACTCCGCTGTTGCTGGTCCGATCTGGCTGGTTTTCGAACTTTTCTAAGCTTTCATTGATATTAACAATCTGGTAATGTTTGGTAAAGATCGGATGAAAAATGAAGACCCTATCGTCTTAACGAGGTAAAATATAGCCCTTTTAACTAAATCAAGAGCCATAACTCCGCTGTTACTAGTCTAATCTCGCTGGTTTTCGAACTTATCCAAGCTTTCATTGATATTAACAAGATGGTAAAGTTCGGTAAAGATCGGATGAAAAATGAAGGCCCTATCGTCTTAACGATGCAAAATATAGCATTTTTAACTAAATCAAGGGCTATGACTCTGCTGTTGCTGGTCCGATCTGGCTGGTTTTCGAACTTTTTCAAGCTTTCATTGATATTAACAATCTGGTACAGTTTGGTAAAGATCGGATAAAAATGAAGGCCCTATCGTCTTAACGAGGAAAAATATAGCATTTTTAACTAAAACAAGGGCCATAACTCCGCTGTTACTGGTTCGATCTGGCTGGTTTTCGAACTTGTCTGAGCCTTCATTGATATTAACAACCTGTTAAAGTTTGGTAAAGATCGGATGAAAAATGAAGGCCCTATCGTCTTAACGAGACAAAAGTTAACGACGGACGGACGGACGACGGACAACTCGCCATCCCATAAGCTCTGCTGGCCCTTGGCCAGTAGAGCTTAAAACGAAATAAACACATTTTAAAGTTTCCATTCATTGCAGAATTTCCACAACTAAAAACTAGATTTTAAAAATACAAATAAGTGGTGATTACTTCTACAACAAAAGAAATAAAAACAATAAATAAAAAGGCGTATTTGAACCTATATTAACGTGACAGGCATGACATGTAGTTGGTTCTAAACTAAATGCCTTTTTATTCGACGTAACAATGAATGAATGGTGTTTAACGGCACGTCGACACATAAATAGGTCATATTGTGCGCAAAAACTGATGAATGATGATGAAATGAAGGATTAATTAAAAATTAATGTAAATATATAAAGATATAACTATTTACAAGTAAGGGATGATATGGTTGTAATATAAACTATATATGTAAATCAACAAATGCCCGAAAACGGGTATATAAAGAAGTAAATATATACAAGAACATATTATAATGATTTATATAGTCTGACTTCCTTCAGGAAATCTAAAACTAGACTAAAATCTATAGTATTAAATAACTCGGTCATAGTATTAACATTGTAGTACCTTTGACGCATAGGATCATAGTCTACACATTCCAGCAATATGTGTTTGACCGTTAACGGTGCAAAGCAGGGTATACATTCTGGTAATTGCTCACCTTGTAATACATATGAATGAGTATAACGTGTATGCCCTAGTCTGCACCGGGCTAGGACAACTTCCTCTCGACGAATGGGTCTACTAGAAGAACGCCATTCTCCGAGTAACGGTTTAATTGAATGGAGTTTATTGTTAACTGACAAATCCCAAGCGGTTTGCCAAGAGTTACGAATATATGTGTTAATACAACTTTTAAAATCAGTATAAGGTAATTTGGTATTAGATATATGTAAATCTAATGCTGCCTTAGCAGCAGTATCAGCTCTATCATAACCACGTATTCCTACTTGGTTTGGAAGCCAGCAGAAAATAATAACATTATCAATTATAAGAGAATTCGACTTTTCTAAAAGTTGAAGCACAACTGGGTTATCATGTTTCATATTACCCAGTGCTTGAAGAGATGAAAAGGAATCAGAAAATATTACAAAATGGTCATCATCAGATTCCTGAATATAATTTAAGGCAAGTTCAGTTGCCTTAAGTTCAGCTGAAAAGATAGAGGCCTTGTCAGGCAGGCGGCTCTTTATGCTGTGTTTGTGAATAACAGCTGCTGCAGATACCTTATCTCCATCTTTAGAACCATATGTGTATATATGTTGAAAGTTACTGCATTTCAATTTAATTTCATTAAATTTGCTTTGAAAGACAGTAGGGTCTGTACTGGATTTCTTACTATTACAAAGATCAAAAATAATTGTTGGTGTTTCCCACGGTGGAATTTGTGGTGCTTTGTACTTGGCAATTAAATTTAGGTCGATTTCAGTGTCTTTTAATTTTGGTTTAATACGAAGACCAAATGATCGAATGGCTTTCGGTTTTCGATCAAAAAGAGGTTCATAACTTAGATTAAAAACATTATCGAAAGTTGGGTTTGAAGGGTTAGACTTTAATTTAATGGCGTATTGAAGGGCTAATTTGTCCCGTCTATGAGACAGTGATGGTTCATTAGCTTCAACATATAGACTTTCGGCTGGTGATGTACGATAGGCACCTAAGGCGAGTCGTAATCCTTGATTATTTATAGGATCGAGCATCTGCAAGTACGACTTGCGAGTCGATCCATATACTATCGAGCCGTAGTCCAGCTTGGATCTGATAAGAGATCTGTAAAGTCGCAAGAGGACTTTACGATCCGCTCCCCAGTTAGTGTTTGCAACAACTTTAAGTAAATTAAGAGCTTTAAGGCACTTGGCCTTCAAGTATTTAAGGTGTGGTATAAACGGTAATTTATGGTCGAAAATAAGACCAAGGAATTTTGTCTCATCCACTACTGGTATTGGTGAGCCATCCAGTGTTAGATGAGGGTCTTCATGATGTTTACGAAGTTTACAAAAATGCATACAATTTGTTTTAGATTTAGAAAATTTAAAACCATTTTCATCAGACCAGGTCTGAAGTTTATTGAGACATTGTTGAAGTTGTCTCTCAATAGTGTTCATGTTTTTTGCACGATAACATATAACAAAGTCGTCAACATATAGCGAGCAATCCACACCAGGATTGATGCATTTAACTATACTATTAATTTTTATATTAAAAAGGGTGACAGAGAGTATGCTGCCCTGTGGCACATCCATCTCCTGTTCATGAATGTCAGAGAGGGTTGAACCCATTCGGACACGAAACTGTCTATCATCTAAGAATTTCTCTATAAAAATGGGTAATCGGCCTCTAAGACCAAGGTCATGAAGATCATTCATAATACCGTACTTCCATGCAGTATCATAAGCTTTCTCCAAGTCAAAAAATACAGCGACTAGATGTTCTTTTTTTTATGAAAGCTTCCCTAATAAACGATTCAAATCGTATGAGATTGTCTGTTGTGTCAAAGATGGCCTCCAGTTTACATAGAGTTATATAGGAGAAACGTGCTGCTACTTCGTTAAATGAATGTGTATCACTCTTTACAAGAATGTTTCTCTTAATGCCTAGTTGGTACTAAGATAACATCGGTCTGACTGGAAATTCAAAATGCAGATGTAAGCAGATTTTAAAAATACAATTTTGTACGGACTACATCTAAAAATCCATAAGTGGTATTGTTAATAGAAGGAAAATATTATAAATCTAAGTTATTTATAGTTATATTTGGATCAAGAAACACAAATAATTATCGATTCACAATAACATTAGAAATAAACTAACAGTTACCACTACCTAGACTTTTACAAGTAATCGTTCACTACTGTGTTGTCCTTTTACTCTAAATCAAATGAAGATGATCTATCTCCCAATTAACTTATTGCTAAAACTGTTCAATCATACGACTATGAAATATTTGGATACGAAACTACTGATATATGTGTGAACGCGAAATGATTGCTAAGTTAAACGCAAATGCAACACCACCTATTTATTTGAATTATAATGAACTCGGCAGATATCCAACTTCTATTTTAATCATATTTTAGTCATATGATATCATATTCGAATAAACTGTCACGAAACAAATGTAATTTCAAATTTATGTCACGTTTAAGTATATTCCAAATCAACCAAATACTGAATTTAAATGGATAATTAACATAGATATTAAACTAAACAGGAATATCAGAATAATGGTTAAATGAAAGTAAACTGCATCTAAGCTATGTGATTTCAAGGCATTCTATCATTGACAGATATTAGGAATTTTACTATATAGAGGATAGGATACGAGGCTCTGTAGAGGACCATAAGCTTATAGTTATTAATACAAAACATTAAACCTCTGGCTCTTCTAGTTTCAGAGAAGATTTTTTAAAGTTTTTCCCTATATTAGTCTATGTAAAACATGTGACCCCTGGGGCATAGTCTAATGTGACCACAGGCTCACCATTTTAACAAACTTAATAGAGGACCATATGCTTATAGAAAATGCAAAATATTAACCATTTGGCTCTTGTAGTTTCAGCGTAGAAGAAGTTTTAAGTTTTTCCCTATATAAGTCTATGTTGCTATGTCTATGATGCTGATGCGTCTTTTTACCACATATGGCATATTGTGCATGAAATATATCAGAGTTCTGTGCCTTGTGGTTTCAGAGAAGAAGGTTTTTAAAGTTTTTACCTATACAATGTCTATGCAAAACATGCAAAATCTCCATAATTATACAAACTTTCGACCCCCGGGGCACGGCCATTTCTAATCCCGAGAACTTCATTTGAACAAACCTGATAGTCTAGGCATTGCCGATTACTTTAAAAGAAAAACTGTCGAAATCTGTACTGCGCTTTTTGAGAAGGTTTTGACCTTTTATGGTAACGGCGGCTATCTTGGATGTCGCGCGGACCTAAATTTAACAATTTCAATTTGAACAGTATTCATATAAGGATCATCAAAGTGAAGTTTGGTCAAAATTGGCCAAGCGGTTTATGAGGAGAAGTCGTTTGAAGCCAAAGTTAACGACGGACGAAGAGTGATCCCAATAGATTCCATTAACAACTATGCAATAAACAGAAAAAATAAATAAAGGCAATGTTGTTCGGCCTAGACATTATAATTGAATTAAATAATTAGTGTGGGGGAGGGAAGTGAATGAGTAGAGAGGATTTTACCCTGTGTTAAGGTGTTCCTGATCATCCTGATCAGAGCTTTATAACATAAGAAATATATTCTACCGCTCATATGTTTGGCTCAATCCCATATAACAACAATCATTCCGGACAAAATGTGTTCGTCTAAGTGCTCTGTATGTTAAGCGGTTTGAACAAATACGTTTATTGAATATTTTGGAACATTTCTAATTTCCGATAAACAAAATAAACTACTAAAAGTTTAACGAATATCATATAGGACGACTGTCTCTTGAATCCGCATCTGGACGGACGGAAAAGCATTTCGAATAGTGTTCCCACACATAAAAAAAACGATAAAAACAAAGGACAGTATTTGGTCGAAAAATATTTTACAACATGGGGTATGAATTAGAATAGATCTGGTCACCGATAAGTAAAGTAAACTACTATGCCATTGTTATAAATGATCAAATATAATAATTAGTTTGTCACAAAACTTAACTGATATTAATAGAGGATCTTACATGAGTATTCATTCATTACTGAATTTATTAAACCAGTTGGCAAAATGATATAATGCGAGGGTCTTGCCGAGCATTTTATCATTTTTGCTAATCAATAATATCGACTTTTATTGCATTTTGCCTGTCGCTTTAACACGCGAAACCGACATAAACCGTGGGAATGGGATCATAGTCATTATCGACGGCGCATACTAGACTTATTTGCATACTTATATAACTAGTGGTATATGGAAAATATAGAATCGTGTTATTCCACTCCCACACCGTAAGTTATGTGATAAAGTCATTTATCAAACGTAATACAATCGATAAATTAAACAAAAAAAACACATATTATTAATCTAAAATATCTAGTAAATTGTTAATCAAATAAAAACTTAAAAATTGAAAGAGTTCCTACTTTTATAAAGGTTTACATTTGACACAGATGCAAACGATATGCCTGTAGAATCAAATGAGACACATTTGAAGTATGCACCTTAATAATAACCCGACATAAGTTTAACACGGCCGTATTCACCGATGTTTAAGGGACACACGATAATCTTGGAATTTTACAATTTTCTTTGTTATTCTTCGATTAAAATATAGTATTGGTAAAATCTAATCAACAGTTACTAATATGCAAACTACTATTGACTTTGAACTATTCTAATAATTAATATTAATGATTGTACAAATGCAGGTTTCTCTACTCATCGACATGTTGGCCCATTTTATTCGGGTATTCCTTTAGTACTTGCTTTGTGGCTTTCTAGGCTTTTGTTTTTTATATTCATATGTAAATACTCATGTATGTGTTATACTTATATTGCCTATTTATACTGTTTCGTTTTATTGGTATAATAAGGGAAAGAGTGAGATTTTGTGCACCTGGTTTCATAAAATAAGGGTTTAAAGTTTAAGCAACAGATACTATACTAGTAATCCTTTCCAGTATTTAAGAAATACTGAAAAGGGGATCATTATTGAAAGATTGCAATACACGAGTTGTTAATTAGTTATCCAATGTAAAGACCCTACTCGAAGAACATGGCTTTGATGATGTGTGGTTAAACCCACATAGCGTTAATCCAAATAGTTTTGTTTCATTAAGTATCAAAGTGGATTCCGGCGCCAACGAGGCACAACAGACAATCTCATTCGATTTGAATCATTTATTAGGGAAGCTTTCGTAAAGAAAGAACATCTAGTCGCTGTATTTTTTGACTTGGAGAAAGCTTATGATACTGCATGGAAGTACGGTATTATGAATGATCTTCATGACCTTGGTCTTAGAGGTCGCTTGGCAATTTTTATAGAGAATTTCTTAGAGGACAGACAGTTTCGTGTCCGAATGGGTTCAACCCTCTCTGACATGCATAAGCAGGAGATGGGTGTGCCACAGGGCAGTATACTCTCTGTCACCCTTTTTAGTATAAAAATTAACAGTATAGTTAAATGCATCAATCCAGGTGTGGATTGCTCTCTATATGTTGACGACTTTGTTATATGTTATCGTGCAAAAAACATGAACACTATTGAGAGACAACTGCAACAATGTCTGAATAAACTTCAGACCTGGTCGGATGAAAACGGTTTTAGATTTTCTAAAACTAAAACTAATTGTATGCACCAATACCAGTAGTGGATGAGGCAAAATTCCTTGGTCTTATTTTCGACCGTAAATTAACGTTTATACCACACCTGAAATACTTGAAGGTCAAATGCCTTTAAGCACTTAATTTACTTAAAGTTGTTGCAAACACTAACTGGGGAGCAGATCGTAAAGTCCTTTTACAACTTTATAGATCTCTTATCAGATCCAAGCTAGACTACGGCTCAATAGTATATGGATCGACTCGCAAGTCATACTTGCAGATGCTCGACCCTATACATAACCAAGGATTACGACTCGCCTTAGGTGCCTTTCGTTCATCACCAGCCGAAAGTCTATATGTTGAAGCTAATGAACCATCACTGTCTCATAGACGGGACAAGTTAGCCCTTCAATATGCCATTAAATTAAAATCTAACCCTTCAAACCCAACTTTCGATAATGTCTTTAATCCTAGTTGTGAACCTCTTTTTGATCGAAAACCGAAGGCCATCCGACCATTTGGTCTTCGTATTAAACCAAAATTAAGAGACACTGAAATCGAACTAAATTTGATTGCCAAGTACAAAGTACCACAAATTCCACCGTGGACTTTGGAAACACCAACAATTATTTTCGACCTTTGTAATAGTAACAAATCCAGTACAGACCCTACTGTCTTTCAAAGCAAATTTAATGAAATTAAATCGAAATACAGTAACTTTCAACATATATACACAGATGGCTCTAAAGATGGAGATAAGGTAGATGCAGCAGCTGTTGTTCACAAACACAGCATAAAGAGCCGCCTGCCTGACAAGGTCTCTATCTTTTCAGCTGAACTTAAGGCAATTGAACTTGCCTTAAATTATATTCAGGAATCTGATGATGACCATTTTTTAATCTTCTCTGATTCCCTTTCATCTCTTCAAGCACTGGGTAATATTAAACATGATAACCCAGTTGTGCTTCAACTTTTAGAAAAGTACAATTCTCTTATAATTGATAATGTTATTATTTTCTGCTGGCTTCCAAGCCATGTAGGAATACGAGGTAATGATAGAGCTGATAGTGCTGCCAAGGCAGCATTAGATTAACATATATCTAATACCAAGTTACCTTATACTGATTTTAAAAGTAGTATTAACACATATATTCGTAACTCTTGGCAAACCGCTTGGGATTTGTCAGTTAACAATAAACTCCATTCAATTAAACCGTTGCTCGGAGAGTGGCGTTCTTCTAGTAGACCCATTCGTCGAGAGGAAGTTGTCCAAGCCCGGTGCAGAATAGGGCATACACGTTATACTCATTCATATTTATTACAAGGTGAACCAATTCCAGAATGTATACCCTGCTTTGCACCGTTAACGGTCAAACACATATTGTTGGAATGTGTAGACTTTGATCCTATGCGTCAAAGGTACTACAATGTTAATACTATGACTGAGTTATTTAATACTATAGATTTTAGTCTAGTTTTAAATTTCCTGAAGGAAGTCAGACTATATAAATCATTATAATATGTTCTTGTATATAATTACTTTTTTTATATACCCGTTTTCGGGCATTTGTTGGTTTACATATATAGTTTATATTACTACCATATCATCCCTTATTTTTTAATAGTTTTATCTTGATATATTTACATTAATTTTTAATTAATCCTTCATTTCTTCATCTTTCGTCAGTTTTTGCGCACAATATGACCTATTTATGTGTCGACGTGCCGTAAAACACCATTCATTCATTCATTCTTAAGAAGAAGAATTAATGATAGTTTTATTCAAAAATGGCAAGAAAATGGTGATAACAGTGGTGCATTATATTCGTATAAATACTTTAAAAATGAGTTTGCATTTCAAAAATATCTTGATATTGTACCAAGTAACTTAAGGTTTTTTATTTCGAGGCTAAGGCTTTCCTCTCATTCTCTAAGAATTGAGCAAGTTATATATGGACGAAATAGAATAGACAAAAAAGAAAGATACTGTACGTTTAGTGAAAAACAAGAGGCCCAAGAGGGCCTGTGGTATAAGGGACCATAACTCTGTCAAAATCATTCAACCGGAACATGGCGATGACATGCGCAACAAGTTTTGGCACTGATCATCCCTGCCACGTTTCGCTGAAATCTGGCCAGAGGTTCAGTAGAATTAGTCTGTAAATAGTTAATGTATTAACACATTTAAAGGGTCATAACTCTGCCAAAGTTCATTCAACTGGATCTCGGCGATGATATGCGCCACTAGGCTTGGCACTCATCATCCCCGGCAAAATTCTTTTAAATTCAGCCAGGGGATCAGGAAAAATAGGCAATGATATGCACAACTAGGCTTGATACTGATCTTCCTTGCCAAGTTTCAATGAAATCCGGCCAGGTGTTCAGGAGAACTAGTTCGGACAAAGATTGTGTATTAACCTTTAAAGGGTCATAACTCCCCCGAACCTTTTTCAACCGCAACACGGTGATGATATGCACAACTAAGCTTTGTACCGATCATCCCTGAAAAGTTTCGTTGAAATCCGGCCAGGTGTTCAGGAGAGCTAGTCCAGACAAAATGTGTGTATTTAAACCTTTTAAGGGCCATAACTCCAACCGGAACAAGGCGATGATATGCACAACTAGACCTGGTACTGATGATCCACTAAAAAGTACCGTTGAAATCCGGTCAGAGGTTCAGGAGAACTAGTCCAGACAAAAAGTTTGTGTAATAAAACCTTTAAAGGGCCATAACTCCGCCAAATCATTCAACCGGGACACAGTGACGATATGTACAACTAGGCTTGGTACTAATAATCCCTGCAACGTTTTGTTGAAATCCGGCCAAATGAAGGTTCTATCGTCAATACAGTATTTTGAAAAAATTCAAGGGCCATAACTCCGGTGTTACTAATCCGTTTTGGTACAGATCAGATGAAAAATGAAGGAACTATCGTCTTAACGAGGCAAAATACAGAATTTTTAACTAAATCAAGGGCCGTTACTCTGGTATTACTGGTCCGATCTGGCTGGTTTTCGAACTCGTCCCAGTTTTAATCGATATCAACAATCGTGTAAAGTTTGAAAAAGATCCGATGGAAAGTGAAGGCCCTAACGCGTTACTTAGGCAAAATATAGCAATTTTAACTAAATCAAGTGCCATAACTCCGGTGTTACTGGTCCAAACTGGCTGGTTTTCGAAATCGTTCGAGCTTTCATTGATATCAACAATCTGGAAAAGTTTGAAAAAGATGAAAAATGAAAGCCCTATCGTGTTAACGAGGCAAAAGTTAACGGACGGACAACTCGCCATCCCATAAGGCCTTTGGCCAGTAGAGCTAAAAAACGATATGAAGAATATCATTTCATTACAATTTGCCCTAAAAGAAGCAGTTTCTTATTGAAAATATATTATAAACGTCCGAGCTTTATAACATTCTGTGAATTAATAATATTTGAAAATAAAAAATAACTAATAATTGATTGATTGATTGATTGATTGATTGATTGATTGATTGATTGATTGATTGATTGATTGATTGATTGATTGATTGATTGATTGATTGATTGATTGATTGATTGATTGATTGATTGATTGATTGATTGATTGATTGATTGATTGATTGATTGATTGATTGATTGATTGATTGATTGATTGATTGATTGATTGATTGATTGATTGATTGATTGATTGATTGATTGATTGATTGATTGATTGATTGATTGATTGATTGATTGATTGATTGATTGATTGATTGATTGATTGATTGATTGATTGATTGATTGATTGATTGATTGATTGATTGATTGATTGAGTGGTTGATTGATTGATTGATTGATTGATTGATTGATTGATTGATTGATTGATTGAATGGTGTTTTACGGCACGGCGACATATAAATAGGTCATATTGTGCGCAAAAACTGATGAAAGATGAAGAAATGAAGTAGTAATTAAAAATTAATGTAAATATATAAAGATAAAACTATTTACAAATAAGGGATGATATGGTAATAATATAAACTATATATGTAAATCAACAAACGCCCGTCAACGGTTATATAAATAAGTAAATATATATAAGATCATATTATAATGATTTATATAATCTGATTTCTTTCAGGAAATCTAAAACAAGACTAAAATCTATAGTGTCAAATAACTCTTTCATAGTATTAACATTGTAGTACCTGTGAAACATAGGATCAAAGTCTACACATTCCAATAAGATTGTTAACGGTGCAAAGCAGGGTATACATTCTGGTAATTGCTCACCTTGTAATACATATGAATGAGTATACCGTGTATGCCATATCCTGCAACGGGCTAGGGCAACTTCTTCTCGACGAATGGGTCTACTAGAAGAACGCCATTCTCCGAGTAACGGTTTAATTGAATGGAGTTTATTGTTAACTGACAAATCCCAAGCGGTTTGCCAAGAGTTACGAATATATGTGTTAATACAACTTTTAAAATCAATATAAGGCAATTTGGCATTAGATACATGTAAACTATATCATTACCACGTATTCCTACATGGCTTGGAAGCCAGCAGAAAATAATAACATTATCAACTATAAGAGAATTGTTCTTTTGTAAAAGTTGAAGCACAACTGGGTTATCATGTTTCATATTACCCAGGGCTTGAAGAGATGAAAGGGGATCAGAAAGATTACAAAATGGTCATCACCAGATTCCTGAATATAGTTTAAGGCAAGTTCAATTGCAATTGCCTTAAGTTCAGCTGAAAAGATAGAGGCCTTGTCAGGCTGGCGGCTCTTTATGCTGTGTTTGTAAACAACAGCTACCTATCTGTTTATATATGTTGAAAGTTATTGTATTTCGATTTAATTTCATTAAATTTGCTTTGAAAGACAGTAGGGTCTGTACTGGATTTGTTACTATTATAAAGATCAAAAATAATTGTTTGTGTTTCCAAAGTCCACGGTGGAATTTGTGGTACTTTGTAATTGGCAATCACATTTAGGTTTATTATAGTGTCTCTTAATTTTGGTTTAATACGAAGACCAAATGGTCAAATGGCCTTCGGTGAAGTTCATAACTAGGATTAAAAACAGTATCGAAAGTTGGGTTTGAAGGGTTAGATTGTAATTCTATGGCATATTGAAGGGCTAAATTGTCCCGTCTATGAGACAGTGATGGTTCATTAGCTTCAACATACAGACTTTCGGCTGGTGATGTACGGAAGGCACCTAAGGCGAGTCGTAATCCTTGATTATGTATAGGATCGAGCATCTGCAAGTACGACTTGCGAGTCGATCCATATACTATTGAGCCGTAGTCCAGCTTGGATCTGATAAGAGATCTATAAAGTTGTCAAAGTACTTTACGATCTGCTCTCCAATTAGTGTTTGCAACAACTTTAAGTAAATTAAGAGCTTTAAGACACTTGGCCTTCAAGTATTTAAGGTGTGGTATAAAAGTTAATTTACGGTCGAACATAAGACCAAGGAATTTTGTCACATCCACAACTGGTAATGGTGACCTATCCAGTGTTAAATGAGGGTCTTCATGATGTTTAAGTAGTTGACAAAAGTGCATCAAATTAGTTTTAAT
Organism: Cyrtodaria siliqua; assembly: GCA_037043455.1. Lineage (NCBI taxonomy): Eukaryota > Metazoa > Mollusca > Bivalvia > Adapedonta > Hiatellidae > Cyrtodaria > Cyrtodaria siliqua. Next base: position 26,690 of record JAWPHD010007265.1, read on the forward strand.
TTAAAACCATTTTCATCCGACCAGGTCTGAAGTTTATTGAGACATTGTTGAAGTTGTCTCTTAATAGTGTTCCTGTTTGTTGCACGATAACATATAACAAAGTCGTCAACATATAGAGAGCAATCCACACCAGGATAGATGCATTTAACTATACTGTTAATTTTTATATTAAAAAGGGTGACAGAGAGTTAGCTGCCCTGTGGCACACCCATCTCCTGTTCATGAATTTCAGAGGGGGTTGAACCCATTCGGACACGAAACTGTCTATCGTCTAAGAAATTCTCTATAAAAATTGGTAATCGGCCTCTAAGACCAAGGTCATAAAGATCATTCATGATACCGTACTTCCATGAAGATCATAAGCTTTCTCCAAGTCAAACAATACAGCTACTAGATGTTTTTTCTTTACGAAAGCTTCACTAATAAAGGATTCAAATCGAATGAGATTATCTGTCGTGTCGCGTTGGCGCCGGAATCCACTTTGAAACTTTGTTATCAGTTTGTTGGACTCCAGGTACCAAACGTGTCTCTCATTAATCATTCGTTCCATGGCTTTACATATACAACTCGTTAAAGCAACAGGGCGATAATTTATTGGGTCCGTGATTGGGTCCGTATGACCCTTTCCAGGTTTGATAAAGATTGCTTCCAGTCAAAACTGTCACTCAAACCTTATTGAATATATCAAGAAGTGTAGAGAGACAGGTTTCAGGTAAATGTTTTAATAATTGATAATGGATATCATCAGGACCAGCTGATGTATCACGAGCCTTGTAAGGGATTCTCGAAGTTCTTTGAGTTCGAAGAGTTTATTGTATTTCTCCATTTTTTTCGAATTGAAATTCAGCTTCTTCTGTTCTTATAGTTTCATTTTTTTTAGACAATCTGGTTGACAATTTTCAGAAGAAGAGTTTTTAGAAAAGGTTTCTGCCAAAGTGTTTGTAATATCTTTGATAGATGTGATATCTGCATTATCAGTTTTAAGATGATTTACACAACTATGATAACCTTTACCGTTTATTTTCCGGACCATTTCCCACGTCTTCTTAAGAGATGAACGAGAGTTCAGCCTAGAGACATAAGATCTCCACGAGTTCCTCTTGCTATCCTTAATAGTACGACGGGCTTTCGCACGAAAAACTCTAAAAGTATCTAAATTCATTTCAGTTGGCCGCAAGTTAAAAGCATTTAATGCAATTTTACGATCGCTGACTGCCTTTTTGCAGTCATCATCGTACCATGGTTTATGTGGGCGTTTTCGATTTGCCGAGGTTTTTGGAATTGTTTGATCAGCTATATCATGAAGGGTTTTGGTGTAAAGAGTAGTTGTGTCTTCGACATCCTCGAAAACGGAAGGCTTTAATTGTTCCTCACGAAGAGACACAAACAGCTTTGCGAAGTTTCCATCTTTGCGTTTTTTCGAGAAAAGGAGGTCCGATATTTTCAAGAAATAAGGGGAAGTGGTCACTTCCGCATAGGTCGTCACCAACGCTCCACGAAAAATCCATCAAGAGCGTTGGATCGCATATTATTAAATCAAAGAATCGAAAAATGAGAGCCTGAAGTATGTGATTTATTATCATTAAAAAGACATAAATTGTTTTTGGCTAAGAAATCTTCAACTTGCTTGCCTTTATCGTTTATATCTTTACAACCCCAAATGTAGGTGTGTGCATTAAAATCACCCAAGAGTATATAAAACTCCCCCAGCAGCTTTATCACCTGTATCACAAATATAGTTATATAATGAATAGTTTTTTAAAAGATATCTTAACACTAGTCTTCATGAAAGTTTTTTGAAGGCAAAATGCAACAGGGTTGTGGTTATTTAAAAGTAAGCTGATTTCATCATAATTAGGTTTAAATCTCGGCAGTTCCATTGAATGACCTTACTTGATTTTGATGTCAATACGGCGGAAGTACGGGTTTACGGCCTTTGAGGTTGGCATACCTTGGAGACTTTGGGTGTTCCAGATGTGCTGGATCATCAACCTCCATCTCCAAGTCTCCAAATCTGTTGTGCAGTACAATCGGATCATCAGATCCTTTTGACTGCTTCCCTAACCCAGGATTTTTCTTTTTTCTTGGCATCAGGTCCGTGGCAGCAGTTCTTCTATGTGACGAACTCTCGTCGGATTTGTGGTCTCTTGGTTGCACCAGAGTCCGTCGATTTCGAAAGTAGTAGATTCAGTAGGTGTAGGAGTTGTTGAGGATATAGTTGAAGGAGTGTTAGGCTTGGAAGCCACAAGAGGTTTGAGAGCTACAGCAGGCTTATTTAAGAGGACCACATTTTGAGAGGCTGAAGATGTTTTAGAGGAATTCTGAACAGAGAGTAAAATAGAATAAACTTGTCGGGGTCTATTGGCCAGGATAACACGGTCTGCGCCGCGATAGACCTGGTAGCTGGTTTCTCAACCCTACTCGCATCGGCATACGATTTGCCAGATGGAGTGGGCAGAGTAAGACTCTCAACAAATTTCTAGCTTCAGAAAAAGAAATGTTCTTTTCAATCTTAACCTTCTGTATTACCCTCTCGTGCTTCCACTTCGGACAATCCCTAGATAAAGCCCCGCGTGCTTCCACTTCGGACAATCCCTAGATAAAGCCCCGTGGATCCCCTTACAGTTAACGCAAGAGGCGAGATTTTTGCAATTCGCGAAGTCGCTATGACCGTCCTGGCGCAAAGGGCACAGACAGGAGCAGCTCGCTTGCATCTTTCTCTATGGTGACCAAAGAGTTGACAGTTAAAACATCGAAGATGGTTTGGAATAAAGGAGTAAACTGGTAGAATGATATATACAGTCTTAATTGGTCTTTGAAAGATTTGGTGTGCTGAAAGTAAGCACAAAAGTAATGGTAGGAGTGAGTTTGCCACTCCGCCTCGTACTGATGCGCTTTACCTCAGTCGCACCTTGAGATTTAAGATTATGAGTTATTTCTTCAAGAGTGCAGTGCTCTAGTTCCCTGGAGCGTACTACACCCTTTGAAGAATTGAGAGAAATGTGAGGAATAACCTCAACACGGATGTATACGAAAGTTTGAATTTTAAGGAGATTGTCAGAGTGTGATTTGTTGGCATACTCAACAAAAAGTTTTCCATTATTGAGTTTTTAACACTCCTTGGCTCACTGGCGATGCCAAGTAAAGCCTTGGAGATGGCAAAAAGAGAGAGTCTAGTGATAGGTTTGTCATCCTCTAGAGAGATAATATTGAGAAAACGAGGCCAATTTAAATGAGAAATATCCTCATCAGATTCAGATTCGGACTCTTCTCTAAATCGTTTAGGAGTAGGAGTAGTTTTTTTGTGCGTGTTTTGGTCCCAAAATGGGGAATTCATATTCATTCTCCACGCTTCTCACACAACTCGGAGTCCAACAAGGGGACATTTGCTGTGGATATCTGACAGACAAATGCCAAGAATACGTGAAGAGTATACGCATATAAAACTAACACATCAGATCCCCCATACCACACAGCGGACATAACCCCTTAACTAAAAGTCGAAGAGCAGCACTTATGTTCCGCCTAAAAGTGGCACGAGTATAGTCATATAGCGTTCAGAAGTACATGAATAGCCCTAGCGCCACCGCCATAAAGGATCCTTTCTAAATTATGTTTAAAGAGGACAAAATAAAAGGAGAGTAAGATATTAAACGAGAGGGATTGAGAGAGATGTGAACTGATCTAGAAGCTAGGATCCCGTATAGCTGGAGTGACAAACCGATTGATCAGATCAGGCTAATCTGACCGCCCGTCTAGTTGAAGTCCGGACAAAAAGAACTAATAAATTTGGCTAAATACATCAAAAGAGCATTTGACCAAAGAACTGTTTTATAAGCTCCACTATTCGAAGAATAAGAGAGCTTATGTAATCACCCCGGCGCAACCAAAGTTGGCCTTGGGCTTCCTTATAGCATCATCTAAAAGGGCTGCATAAGCAATTTTGGTTCCTGTAACTCATGGGCTTCCATGGAACCCAAATTATGATACCCATGAAATGTGTCCCATTCCACATAAAATTGTGCGTGTAAACTGTGTTTACAAGTCTATATCTCTTACAATTCTTACCCTAGCACAACCAAATTTGGCCATTAGCTTCCTTATAGCATTATATGAAAGGGCTGCCTAAGTAATTTTGCTTCTTGTAACCCCTGGGCTCCCATGGAACCCAAATTCTGATAGCCCTTAAAATGTGTCTGTTTCACAAAGCTGTGTTTACAGGTCTATATCTCTTACATTTCTTGTCCTAGCTGAACTAAATTTTGGAATTGGTTTCCTTATAGTATGTTGTAAAGGGTTGGATAAGTAATTTTTCTTCTGCAAATTCTGGGCTCCCATGGAACCCAAATTGTGATGGCCCATAAAATGTGCAATAAAGGCAGATCTAGGTTTGCATGTAAGCATGTATATATCTATAATTGTGGTTTGGGATTTCTTTTAGCATGATGCATCTTATTCATACTTCACCCATATTGACATGGGCTCCCTCCTCTTCCCCCGCCCGCCCCCCCCCCCCCCCCCCACACACACACACTCCCACCTCCCTCCACACACTTTTTCTTTTTACATACACTCAAGTGATATGAAAACGCAACACGGGAATTTCCGCTGTATATTGTATGTACAATATGCTGCTTTTAATCGAATGGTACATGGCTACGTAAGACCTTTCCTTTTGGAAAAAATACTAAAACAACAAATAATACAGCAAATAGTATTCCTGCAATGTTTCATTATTCACAGGGTACGCGTTTGGCTCAATCATGTGAGCAAACTTAGGATGCAACATTTTGCAAACTATTTACGTTAAATACAGTGCTGAACTAGCTCAATTTTTCGAAGAGCAACTTCAACATTAATGAAGTTCTTGTTACAAAGTGTAGTGTGATTAAAACGTCTACAACATCACAGTTGTGTCCTTTCTCTAGTTAACTGCAACTTTTTTTAAAAAAAACATCTTGGAATTTCTTTGGAATATTATGTGCAATTAAGTATGCAGTATATACAATATATAGCGGAAATTCCCGTGTTCCGTTTTCATATCTCTTGAGTGTATTTCTGTACTCTTACACATATATGTTGCCCCCTCCCCCTACCCCACCCCCGCCTCTCCCCCTCCCCCCAAAACACTTGAAACTCATTTTTTTTTTTTACATATTTCTGTGTTGCTTTGGCAATTCTTACACATGTTACCACTCCCCTCCCCGCCCCTTCCTCCCCTTCCCCGCCACCCCCACCCCCCACCACACACTCGAAACTAGATTTTTTTTTTTTTTTACATATTTCTGTGTTGTTTTGATCAATTCTTACACATATATGTTGCTCCCTCCATCCCCTGCCTCTCCCCCGCCCCCTCACACACACACTTGAAACTTTTTTTTATACATAGTTCTGTGTTGTTTTAGTCAATTCTTACACATAGCTTCTTACATACATCTATGTTGCTCCCTCCCCCTCCCCTACCGCCTGCCTCTCCCCCGCCCTCTACCCCCCCCCCCCACACACACTCTCGAAACTCATGTTTTTTTTTACATATTTGTGTGTTGTTTTAGTCAATTCTTACACATATATGTTGCCCCCCTCCCCGCACACCCCCGCCTCCCCCGCCCCCCAACACTTGAAACTCTATTTTTATTATATTTTACATATTTCTGTGTTGCTTTTGTCAATTCTTAGATGTTGCCCCCCCCCCCCACTTCCTCCCCTTCCCCGCCCCCCCCCCCTCCAACCACACACTCGAAACTCGATTTTTTTTTATTTATTTTCTTCATATTTCTGTGTTGTTTTGGTCAATTCTTACACATAGATTCTTACACATATATGTTGCTTCCTCCCCCTCCCTCCACCCCCTGCCTGTACCCTACACCCTCCCCCCCCCCCACACACGAAGTTTTTGTTTTTGTTTACATATTTCTGTGTTGTTTTGGTCAATTTTTAACACATAGCTATGTTGCCCCCCCCCCCCCCCCCACCCCCCACCCATAACCACACCCCCACGCTCGAGACTGGAATATTTTTATTGAATGTTTATTGTTTTTTGACATATATCTGTGTTGTTTTGGCAAATTCTTACACATAGCTTCTTACACATATATGTTGCCCCCTCCACCACACCCTTGCCTCTCCACTCCCCCCCCCCACTACCCCCTACTCGAAAACTTTATATATTTTGTTTACACATTTCTGTGTTGTTTTTGTCAATTCTTACACATAGCTATCATGCCCCCACCCCCCTCCTCCCCACCCCCACCCCTCACACACTCGAAATATTTTTATTTTGTTTTACCATATTTCTGTGGTGTTTTGGTCCATTCTTACATAGCTTCTTACACATATATGTTGCCCTCCCCATCCCCGCCTCTCCCCCATCCCTACTCAAAACTCGAATTATTTTTTTTAACATATTTTTGTGTTGTTTTGGTGAATTCTTACATGGCTTCTTACACATATATGTTGCCCTCACCAGCCCCACTACCCCCACCACCCACCCACCCCCACCCCCACTCAAAACTCGATAATTATTTTTTACATATTTCTGTATAGTTTTGGTCAATTCTTACACATAGCTATGTTGCGCCCACCAACCCCACCCCACATTGTTTTAGCCTTGTTTTCTGATAGTATATACTAGCTATATAATTTATTATTATCTGAAAAATCGAATAGTCGAGCTGCGCTGTTCTCCAACAGCTCTTGTTAAACATTCCAGTTTAAGTTCATTTTATGCTATAAGATATGTATTGTTTAATCACTTTTCAACATGTTGTAAAAATTGTTGTTTCTTGTTATTTCAATATTGTTTATTTTTCTATCCATTAATTGTATAAAAATAAAATTGTATAATAATTGTATTACACTGTAATAATACACTGTAATCATGTATTGTGTAAATCATGTTGACCAACGAGGTACTATGTATAAGTTGAATAAAATTCTGTTCTATTCTGTTCTATTCTGTTCTGTTTAAACCCCCAGCGGCCTCTTTTGCCACTGACCGTTCCAAGGCGGTAGCCCTATTGTCAACCCTTTTATGTTTGTGATTTTTGCCTTTTATTCATCTTTGTAGTTGTTGTTTGTTTATGTGCGTGTTTTTGGTTGACTGTGGTCCTTGAATGTTACATTTCCTGTTCGACTTCTATATCTACATTTGTGTTCGTGTATATAAAAAAAAGCAACAACAACAAATTCGGAAAGCCGCGAGTTTACAAGAAACGAATATTGCCGTGTATCCTGTTTAATGAAACACACACAAGAATAAGAGCTACGCCCCTGGTAGTGTGTGTGTATATTGTATGTTTTTGTAGCACTGGCCGCCAGAACTGATATAAACTTCTACAAATTGGAAACAATATAAAATACATAAAAGTTTGACCCATTTACTGCATATGTTCCGTCTATAATAAAATAACCTCCCTTTTAATTGAATAACGTTTGAAATTCGAGTAACTGTCATTCAGCGTTAACATTAAATATTTCGATAATTTCGTTTGCAAACGCATTTGCAGTGGTAATGCTAGTAAAACATGATGTCAAAATATTTTTAGTTGGCATATTTTAGAATTAGGCACATTAATAGCCGCAATAATTCAAAGTACTCAACAAAATCCTATGTACCCAGTTGTAATTGATTTAATTTATTCTAAGAAAACACATTGATTTGAAAGTTTTAAAATGGGTTCCCGCAATCAGTGCAGACTTAAACACGTTATTTTGCAGTTCAACCGTATCTCTAATCAAAGGTGAGATACACAAAACAATGCGAATATTATTGACTTGTTCTTAGGAATTTTGGTTGAAACATATTTTCACATGTTTTTCCAACATAATATTTCTACACAATAGAAGAAAAACGATTAGAATGAAAGTAAAATACTTATGATGTTCTTCTCCTAGGCATGATAATAATTGTACACAATTGATGGCATGTTTAAAAGCAGCAATTTGATATGTTTGTAATATAAATAAGCTATGAATAGTGCTAACAATTTTTTTTTTATACATATTCCAAAATAGCTTGTTCAATTAAGTGAAAGAAACATAAGATAGTAGAATAAAATATAAGATGGTAGAGTAATAAGGCATACAAATCGAAAGAAAAAATAACGACTTGAAATGTTAAATCGACTAAAAGAGAATACAATTCAGTTGTCATTTTATAATCGTTGCTTGAAATGGGGGTAAATGGGGATTGACACATGGAAGCGAGTGCTACCGTTTTGGAAATACAACAACAGAACGAATGAACCCAACTACTAGATAAATCGTTTTGAGTTTTTTTATATAATTATGGACCACGCTGAAGATAAGAATGTTTGTGTCGTAGGACACATTTTCATCTCCAAAGAGAAGTGTTTTCAGCGTAGTGTTTGAAAGACGGGGAATTGAATTTAGCAATACATTTCTTATATCGGTGTACTTATTGCAGTTAAAAAAGAAATGTTCATCGTTTTCTACGAGGCCACAGGTACATAATGGTGAATCGACCATGTTTTTTGAAACAGGTCGATGTTGAGGGAACTGCAATTTAAATGCAGTCTAGTGTACATTCTTTGTAGATTTCTTTGTCCGAAGTTGTAGTGTAATGGAATGTTGTTACTATCACGATTAAGTGATTTTTTGAAAGAACCTGACGTGAGTCTTCAGGTAAGTTATTCCATTCGCGAATGACAGAGGGAGAAAATAAGGTTCACTAGTGTATATGTTAATGCAGTTATAAATACAGCCTTATTACTCTAACTTGACTTTTAGTTAAGTTTGCATCTGTCATAATGAAAGCCATGCTATATTTACGTAGCAGTTGTGCGTTTGTGACCGACGAACTTGCTTGTCTTACTTGTCTGTGACAAAGTATGCCAATATAAACAACGCCGTGTCAGGTTACTTGGCAGCAACCAGGCACGGCGGCGTTGTCCCAAGGTAGAGGTCACTTCCTCCTCAGACTCGTACTCAGTGTGTGGCTTGTTTGTACAGTCAGAAGTCGCAAATGTGACTTAATATGACGAACTTAACTACTATAAATGTGCTAAAGGTTTACTTTCTGAGACGTTGACAGAGGCACATCTGACCCTGGTAGAAAACATGGCTCCTTCTTCACTCACAACACATTAAATTCACTTTACACTCTGACTGTTCATCTCTACTTAGTTGTTTAACGCAGAGAGACGTTGGTCTTATTCTGGTTTTCAACTTTCAGTTCTCAAAATATTTAGGATGACATAAGCTACTTGCCAAATCATTATTTTGGGAACTAAATTGACGTTATGATGTGATATAACGTCGTTAAAGTGACAAGTTTACACGATCTCTGTCTACACCCTGGCTTTTCAAATGCCATAATAAATATTCATTGGAGCACGCTTTATATGTCGCATAACTAATGTCTCTCTATTCAATTTAAAACCAGGCATATCAGATTTTAAGATAGACGATAATTTAATATTTTGCAATTTCATCTACAAAGGTATAATGTAAGGTATTTCGTTCAAAGTTGCACTGTGATTTAATTGTTTGAATAAAACACTGTTTTGTTCTATTAAATGTTAGCAGTTTATTATATACATGTATACTGCTAGTGTTAAGATTACATGTACGCACTGTTAGTATGCAACACAGACGTAGCGACAAGGTTTACAAAAGGATTCTGCAGTACACAATCAGGGTTTGAAATTGGTTGAATTGTGTTTTACGTCATTTTCAGCACATGTAAGCCTATATATGAAGCTCGATTTTTAATTGATGGAGGCAGACCACATATTTTTTCCAAAATTATTAGTTCTGATAGTAAACATTTAATGTGAGATAAAATATGATTTAATCAACATTTCAACAAACACATTTAAAGGGACACTGTCCTTAAGTAAAGCATACATTAAGCATAAGCAAATAAATGTCTGAATTTTATTCAGTGAAATGCACACATGAAAACAATGAGCAATAGACCCACTTATATAAGTATGTAGAAATACATTCGTGAATTGGAAAAAGGCTTTATTTATTGTTTGTAAGCATCACTGGGACCACAATATTTATAATCGTATTTCCGTTGTTCACGTGACATTCATTAACGCATTAGGGTTTTATCGTATTATGTTTTGCATTACATAACTTTCCGTGTAGCTCAATTTTTACCCGCGAGTGTATTTTTAATGTAGGCTTGGAGTTCAAAACCAAAAGGCGGTATTTTGTATTTTGTACCGCTATTTAATTTCGCAAAAACATCTTGTTTCTATTAAGTAAATGTTTATCAAAGTAATTATTTTTTTATTTAGAAGCTAACTGTTACGGCTAATATACCTTTAATAAGAAATATAATATAATAAAATCATTACGCTATAATTATGTACGCATCATATCCTAAGTGTATCTGATCGAGTATATGAACGGTTAACCTACATAGTGGGTTAATGTATGGATATAAAATAGATAATAGCGGTATAGAATTATCTTAGCTGGGAACGGTTCCAAGATCATTGTCTCAACGTTTAACAATTTGTCAACACATTCCATTCTGCTGATATCAAAACTTCCGTAATGTTAACCCAACTTTTTCCACCAATCAGTTACCTCAGATTTTAAAATACCTGCACGAGTTATACCAATCCTGTCAATAGTCGGGATCATGTTTCGTAAATATTTTCGCGAATTATTGTGTTCAACATATTTGCTGTTAGCCGGATGTCAAAGGACTGAAAACGTAATTGTTCAAACATATTATTTCTGTATTAAATTGATAACAATGAAACTAAGTGAGCTATAAACCACCAAAAGAAATTACTCTGAACATATAAAATAAACAGGAGATAAAGTTTCTGTATAAGGGGTCATCACTCTGTCAAAAATCTTTCAACCGGAACATGGCGATGATATACGCAACTAGGCTTGGTACTGATCACTCCTGCCAAGTTTCGTTGAAATCCGGCCAGAGGTTCGGGAGAACTAGTCTGTACAAAGACCTTTAAACTGCCAAACTTCACTCAACTTGAACACAGCAATGAAATGCGCAACTAAGCTTGGTACTGATCATCCCTACTAAGATTCGTTGAAATCCAGCCAAGGGATCTGGAGAATAAGTCGGGACAAAGAGTGTATATTAAAACATTAAAAGGGCCATAACTGCCAAAAATCATTCAACCAGAACACGGCAATGACAGAACGCGCCAACTAGGCTTGGTACTCCTCATCCCCGCAAAGATCATTGAAATCAGACCAGGAGTTCAGAAGAGACTAGTCTGGACAATGTTTGTGTATTAAAACCTTTAAAGGACCACAAATCAACCACAAATCATTCAACCAGAATACGGCGATGATATGCCCAACTAGGCTTGATACTGATCATCCTTTTCAAGTTTAGTTGAAATCCTGTCCAGGGGTTCAGGATAACTAGCCCAGAAAAAAGTGTGTACATCAAAACCTTTAAAGGGCCATAACTCTCCCAAACATCTGTCAACCGGAACATGACGATGATATACACAACTAGGCTTGGTACTGATCATCCCTGCAAACGTTCATTGAAATCCGGCCAGGGGTTCAGAGAACTAGTCCAGACAAAGTTTGTGTATTAAAATCGTTAAAGGGTTATACCTCTGCCAAAAATCATTCAACCAGAACACGGTGACGATATGTACAACTAGGCTTGGTACTGATCATCCCTGCAAAGTTTCATTGAAATCCGGTCAAATGAAGATCCTTTTATCTTAACGAGGCAAAATACAGCATTTTTTAAACTAAATCAAGGGCCATAACTTCGGTGTTACTAATTTGAATTGGTTGGTTTTCGAACTTGTCGAACTCGTCGGAGCTTTCATTGATATCAACAATATGGTAATGTTTGAAAAAGATCGGATGAAAATTGAAGCCCTATCGTCTTAACGAGGCAAAATAAAACATTTTTAACTAGATCGAGGGCCAAAACTCCGCTATTACTAGGCCGATTTGGCTGGTTTTCAAACTCGTCCAAGCTTTCATTGATATCAACAATCTTGTAAAGTTTAATAAAGATCGGATGTAAAATGAATGCCTATCGTCTTAACGAGACAAAATATAGCATTTTTAACTAAATCAAGGGCCATAACTCCGCTGTTACTGGGCCGATCTGTCCGAGCTTTCATTGATATTGACAACCTGGTAAAGGTTGGTACATATTGGATGAAAAATGAAGACCCTATCGTCTTAACGAGACAAAAGTTAACGACGAAAGGACTGACGACGGATTAGTATGGTTATTATGGTTACGCGCCAGGATAGCTACTTTACAAAATTGCAATACTTGTATTTCAACGTGAGTGTCATTTGTAGATATCGCCGAGGTGATCCACTTGACAGCTTTTTTTCCTTTTCTTTTTTTTATAAATTGTAAAACTATGGCCTGATAAGACTTATTGCAATTTAGAATTATTGCTCATTATTATAGAAAACTGTTTATGTATTATGTATATCTTCGAACCATTTCACGTTTAACATGGGTCATTTCATAGCTTTTATTTCTTATTTAGCCCCCAAATGCATAGCGACGTTGTACCAAACGGAAAAAAAGGTTCGCAATTCAAGGACATCAGGGGGAATTTGAAAATGTTCACTAATACATGCATTTTAAGTGCAGTATTGTAATTATAAGACTCAAATTTATGATTTCTGTAGTTTACAAAATAAAATGAGATATTATAAAGCTCCTAATCAAATCGATAAACACAGTACTTGAGATGAATTAAGGTCACCATGTACACGTACATGATTTTGTTTATTATGTTGGTTGTTCAACAATTGTCAAAAATTGAGCAATACAAAAAGATATTTCCCCCGAGTGCGTCCCCCACTCTGACCCGCGGACAAAAGGCATCATTTTACAGGCTAAAGCGCCGTGGGTCGGACGCGGACAAAATACATAAAGAGAACGAGTTAAATAGTTAAAAAAAAGTTGTGTAAAAGATAAAACCGATAGAAATGTAAACATATTGAGGTCTTTCAGATTTGAACTTCCTCATTTTGGCAAATATATATATATATATATATCATGATAATCAAAAATGAGTAAATGCACGGATTATATTAATATGAAAGTACCACAAGTAGATCTATATTTATTTTAATATGCAAACATTACTTTCTATAGAATTATATGAGTCGGGTAGAGATATTTATTTTATTTTACCGTTTTGTTCATATCAAACTTGAACATGAGTATCACACTACATTATATTCATAATGCTGTTATAACACCAGGCCACGATTTAACTTTCTGAGACACAAACTAATCAAATCGTCTTTAAGTGTTAAAAAAAAGAAAAATATTATAACATCTAAGTTTGATAATTATTTTTAGAGAGAGAAACACAAATAATTAAAAGAACAACCAGGAGAAATAACTTACACTTACCACTATGTATGTGTATAAGTATTGGCTCACTTTAATCACGCAAGCGTGTGGTTCAAACAAGCTACACAATCGATATATCGCCTTTTAACGCTGATCTCCCAAACTGACTGTTCGATCTGTGAAAATGTTGAATACAAAACTATTGATCTGATTCAGAGGTTTGCTTTATTATTGTTTACGCCAAATTACCTACTGATATGAAGGAACACGGATGTATATTAAAGGAAAAAAGAAACGCAACTCGAGAATTTCTGCTATATAATGTGTATACTGCAGACTCATTTCCACATACTATTACAGAAAAATCCCAAGATGTTTTGTATAAAAAGGGTTGCAACTAGTTAAGGAAAGGAAACAAGAGGTAAATGACATTGAAGCTCTAGTGGCAGGTTCTGAAAGCTAGATCAGCATTCCTGTGAAGTTTCTTGAAAATCTGTCAAGTAGTTTTAGAGTAGTCGTTACAAGTTTTTATATATAACTATATGTAAACAAAGATGGCCGCTGGCAACCATGTTTAATGTCGAATCAAAATAATTTGTTAACAAGGACCAACATCATGTCATGCTGATCATTTTAGAAATAGTCCCATCAATATCACTTATAGTTTTCAAGAAGTAGTCGCTTCAAAAAATTATGTTTAGCCATGGCGGCCATCTTGAATTTCCGGCCGACATGAAATTATATTAGGATCAACTACACATCAAGAGCAACATTTCTGTTAAGTTTCATGAAAATCCTTCCAGTATTTTCAGAGGAGTAGTTGCTTCAAGTATTTACTATATAACTCTATGTAAACAAAGATGGCCGCTGGCAGCCATGGTTAATGTCAAATCAAAATGATTTTTGACAAGGATCAACATCATGTCATGCTGATCATTTTAGAAAAAGTCCCATATAAATAGCATTTACATTTTTCAAGAAGTAGTCGCTACAAACTTGTTTTTTAAAATCTATTTTTAGCTGTGGCGGTCATCTTGAATTTCTGGCCGACCTAAAAATGTGCTAGGACCAACTAGACATCAAGAGCAACATTCCTGTGCAGTTTCATGAAAATCCGCCAAGTAGTTTCAGAGGAGTAGTCGCTACACTTTTTTACTATATACTTTATGTAAACAAAGATGGCCGCCGGCAGTCATGTTTAATGTCGAATCAAAATGATTTTCGGCTAACAACATGTCATGCCGATCATTTTAGAAAAATTCGCAATATTACTTATAGTTTTCAAGAAGTAGTCGCTACACACTTGTTTTATAAAAATCTAGTTTCAGCCGTGGCGGCCATCTTGAATTTCAGACCGACCTGAAATTTTGCTAGGACCAACTAGACATCATGAGCAACATTCCTGTATAGTTTCATGAAAATCCGTCAAGTAGTTTCAGAGGAGTAGTCGCTAAAAGTGTCTACTATATAACTCTATGTTAACAAAGATGACCGCTGGCAGCCATGTTTAATGTCGAATCAAAACGATTTTCGACAAGGACCAACATCATGTCATGCAGATCATTTTAGAAAAAGTCCCATATCAATACCACTTATCTTTTTCAAGAAGTAGTCGCTACAAATTTATTTTTTAACAAGAGGTCAATGACCTTGAAGCTCTACTGATTGATTTTGATTTCAGGAAGTAGTCGCTACAAACTTGTTTTTTGAAAAATTATTTTTAGCCGTGGCGGCCATCTTGAATTTCCGGCCGACCTGATATTTTGCTAGGATCAATTAGACATCAAGAGCAACATTCCTGTGAAGTTCATGAAAATCCGTCAAGTAGTTTCAGAGGAGTAGTCGCTACAAGTTTTCATTATATAATTCTATGTAAACAAAGATGGCCGCTGACAGCCATGTTTAACATCTAATCAAAATGATTTTTGACAAGGACCAACATGATGTAATGCTGATCATTTTAGAAAAAGTCCCATATCAATATCACTTATAGTTTTCAAGAAGTAGTCGCTACAAACTTGTATTTTGAAAATCTATTTTTAGCCATGGCGGCCATCTTGAATTTCCCGCCGACCTGAAATTTTGCTAGGATCAATTAGACATTAAGAGCAACATTCCTGTAAAGTTTCATGAAAATCCGCCAAGTAGTTTCAGAGGAGTAGTCGCTACAAGTTTTTACTATATAACTCTATGTAAACAAAGATGGCCGCTGGCAGCCACGTTTAACGTCGAATCAAAACGATTTTTGATAAGGACCAACATCATGTCATGCTGATCATTATAGAAAAAGTCCCATATCAATATCACTTATAGTTTTCAAGAATTAGTCGCTACAAACTTGTATTTTGAAAATTTATTTTTAGCCGTGGCGGCCATCTTGGATTTCCGGCCGACCTGAAATTTTGCTAGGATCATTTAGACATCAAGAGCAACATTCCTGTGAAGTTTCATGAAAATCCGTCAAGTAGTTTCAGAGGAGTAGTCGCTACAAGTTTTCATTATATAACTCTATGTAAACAAAGATGGCCGCTGGCAGCCATGTTTAACGTCAAATCAAAACGATTTTCGACAAGGACCAACATCATGTCATGCTGATCAGTTTAGAAAAAGTCCCATATCAATATCACTTATAGTTTTCAAGAAGTAGTCGCTACAAACTTGAATTTAAAAAATCTATTTTTAGCTTTGGCGGCCATCTTGGATTTCACATCAACATGAATTTTTGCTAGGATCAACTAGACTTCATGGGCAACATTTCTGTAAAGTTTTATGAATATCCATCCAGTAGTTTCAGAGGATTAGTCGCTACAAATAAAAGTTAACGGACAGACGACGGACGCCGCACCACGGCATAAGCTCTGCTGATCTCTGATCAGTAGAGCTAAAAAATAATTTAAGCCATGGCGACCATCTTGAATTTCCGGCCGACCTGAAATTTTGCTAGGATCAATTAGACATCAGGAGTAACATTCCTGTGAAGTTTCATGAATATTCTTCTAGTAGTTTCAGACGAGTAGTCGCTACAATTATTTACAAAATAACTCTATGTAAACAAAGATGGCCGTTGGCAGCCATGTTTAATGTCAAATCAAAATGAGTTTTAACAAGGACCAACATCATGTCATGCTGATCATTTTAGAAAAAGTCTCATATCAATAGCTTAACAGTTTTCAAGAAGTAGTCGCTACAAACTTTTTTTTTTAATCCGTCAAGGACATTCAGAGGAGTAGTCGCTACAAGTTTTTACTATATAACTCTATGTAAACAAAGATGGCCGCTGGCAGCCATGTTTAACGCCGAATTAAAACGATTTTCGACAATGACCAACACCATGTCATGCTGATTATTTTAGAATAAGTCCCATATCAATATCACTTATAGTTTTCAAGAAGTAGTCGCTACAAAATTGTTTTTTTGAAAATCTATTTTTAGCTTTGGCGGCCATCTTGGATTTCACATCAACATGACTTTTTTGCTAGAATCAACTTGACCTCATGGGCAACAATTCTGTAAAGTTCATGGGCAACATTTCTATAAAGTTTCATGAAAATCCATCCAGTAGTTTCAGAGGAGTAGTCGCTACAAAAAAAGTTCACGGACGAACAGACGGACGACGGACACCGCACCACAGCATACATTCTGCTGATCTTTGATCAGTAGAGCTAAAAACTGTGCTGTTATAAGAGTTGTTAATCACTGTTAACGTTGTAACACAAAATTCAGAAATACTGAAGTTCCGCTTTCAAAATTCGAGCCGTTTTAATACTGTATTTAAAGGGACACATGGCAATCTTGATATATATTTTTAAGTCGCGGTGTCCCATTAGTTTTTCTACACAACTTACATTTTTCAATCATTAATATTAATTATAAGAATAGTATAAAACAAAGTATTTTTGCATATTACTAACTTTTAATTATATTGCACCAAGAATATATTTAAACCTATCATATGGTAGAATAGGAAGAAAAAAATGAAAACTCTAAATTGTGTTTAATTATATGTAAGAAGATATAAAGGGACAAATGGAAGTCTTGAGTTTTATTCAAATATTAAAACTTGCTCATCGATTTAGTCATCCTGCGTCATTTTGACTTTAAAACGCCTTGCATATAATTAAATAAAAAATTAAGATTTCAGTTTTCTTCATTATTTTACCAATCTTTGTAATATATTATTGGTGCAGTATTATAAAAAGTTAGTAATTAATGATTGAACAAATGCAAGTTAAGAGAAAAACTAACGGGACGCCGTGAGTTTTTAAAAAATCAAGATTGCCGTGTGTCCCTTTAAAGTTATAATGACACTGGAAGTATAGTCGAGACGATAATTTTAATGCTTGATAATACTCCAAGATTGCCATGCGTCCCTTTAATGTAAAGAGATTGCACAATTTTAAGTTCTTAGTTCCCTCTTCTGCTTGAGCCGAACGCGTATTCTATCAATGCAGCTATGTATGATTCGATAAACAGCAATATATTATACCTTACATTTTTCAATCATTAATATTAATTATAAGAATAGTATAAAACAAAGTATTTTTGCATATTACTAACTTTTAATTATACTGCACCAAGAATATATTTAAACCTATGGTAGAATAAGAAGTAAAAAATGAAAACTCTAAATTGTGTTTAATTATATGCAAGCAGATTTAAAGGGACACATGGCAATCTTGAGTTTTATTCAAATATTAAAACTTGCTCATCGATTTAGTCATCCTGCGTCATTTTGACTTTAAAACTCCTTGCATATAATTAAATAAAAAAAATCGACAGTCATATATAATTAAATTTCCTTCATTATTTTACCATTCTTTTTAATATATTATTGGTGCAGTATTACAAAAAGTTAGTAATCTTTAAAAACAATTTGCTTTGAACTATTCTAACAATTAATATTAATGATGCAAGTTAAGAGAACAACTAACGGGACGCCGTGAGTTTTTTAAAAAATCAAGATTAACGTGTGTCCCTTTTAAAGTTAAAATGACACTGGAAGTATAGTCGAGACGATAATTGTAATGCTTAATAACACTCCAAGATTGCCATGCGTCCCTTTAACGTACAGAGATTGCACAATTTTAAGTTCTTAGTTCCCTCATCTGCTTGAGCCAAACGCGTATTCTATCAATAATGAAACTTTGAAGGAAAGACGTTTGATTTGTTCCGTATTGTTTTAGTCTTTTTTTCCTAAAGGAGAGGTCTAATGCAGCCATGTAATGTATGATTCGATTAACAGCAATATATTATACATACAATATATAGCGAAAATACCCGAGTTGCGTTTCTTTTTTCCTTTAGTATATATGAATTATAGTGACATCGGTAGATATCCGGTTTCTATTATAATTTGATGTCGTATGATATCATATTGGAATAAACTGTTATTGGGAAAATAACAAAAAATGTCATTGTAAATGTATAAGTATAATGCTAAATCAACCAAAAAAACAACAGAATATATATATCGATAAATGCAATTAAAGAAATATTTAACTCAACTGGATTACTATTAGATGTATGGTTAAATCAAAGTAGTATGACATGTAGTCAAAGTAATATGACCCACCCACCCCGGCCCGGGGGTCATGGCTTTACATAAACTTATATAGGGAAACAACTTCAAGAGCCAACGAGGTACCATAAGCTTATTCTTTTACCAAGTTTGTTCAAATGGTGACCGTGGGGTCACCTTTGGCCCCGACCCAGGGGTCCTATGTTTTACAAAGGCTTACTTAGGGTAAAACTTAAAACATATTCTTTTCTGACACAACAAGAGCAAGAGGTTTAATATTTTGCATTTACTATAAGTTAATGATCTCCTACCAACTTTGTTTAAATAGTGACCCTTTGGGATTTATCTGTAAACAATAATCTCATTCGATAAACCGTTACTCTAACAGGGCTATCCGCCGAGAAGAAGTTGTTCTTGCCCGGTGCAGAATAGGCCATACACGTCATACTCATTCATATTTATTACAAGCTAAGCAATTGCCAGAATATATACCCTGTTTTGCACCGTTAACGGTCAAACATATATTGTTACTCGATTTACATGTACTTGTTTACAAGCCCGTTGACGGGCATTTGTTGATCTAATATATATGCATAGTACACCGTTAATACTTTAATCATATCATCCCTTATTTGTAAATAGTTTTTAACAATGTATGTTTACATTCGTTTTGATAATTTATTGTTTCCTTTGTCATCCGTTTTGCGCACAATATGATCTTCCGTCTAACAAAATATAAAGATTATGAGGATATCGATCCGTCGATATGTATATACACACGAGTCACGATCCCGAAGAATGACGGGATTGGCCAAGTTTTCACGATTGAAGAGTTGTATGATGTTAGGTTCAATTCCGACCGGCCCTTTTTGAATATATAAATAATAAATGGAATATTAATATATGTGCATGCATATTTTTGCAGGAACTGTGGATTTTACATGTCAGGCAATGTACAAGCTATTCAGACACGAAAATCCACACTTGCAGCATTGTATCTAATAAAACATTCCGTCATTTAAAATATGCGATAACATATATGAGCCCGCGAATAAGGTCAGTTGGTGAAACTAGTTTAACCAATAAATAGCTGTAATATATTTTGGGCCAAACACAACTTCAATCACAATATAATGATGTCGTCCTTTTAATTCCCATAAAATATTTCATATCTATTTTCAAAGGCCGTTTGACTGTCAATACATGTAAGGGGAAATATTTAGTAAAGTATATTTGGTAACTTATTGTTGATACAAACTATTCCGACCGGAATTGCACTCTATATCTTTGATACTATTGGATGTTTTTGTTAAGGGTAGGCAGGTGTTGCCAAAAGGCCTGTATAGCGACCGTCCAGATTGACAGAACTACGGTATATTAGTAAGGGAAGTAACAGAATTAAAATAATACAAGTACTTGAACCCTGGTTATATTAAGTAGGGCAGTTCCCACGCTTAATACACAACGAAAGACCCATAATTGCATTTATAACTATGTTTAACAGGTTCTGCCAGAATGCCAGGACAACGACCGTCCAACCACGTGTATGACTAAGGGGAGTAACAACATTAAAATAATACAAGTACTTCAGCCATGGTTATAGTAAGTAGGGCAGTTATCACGCTTAATACACCATGAACCATACTTGCATGTATGACTAAACAGGGTAAATTTATGTAGGATTGTGGATTTTATAATCTATTTTCCTATGACAATTTCATAAAAGCAATGACATTTTCATATTAAAGGGAATATTCAAAATGGACAAAGTATTTTTAAGTTTTACGAAATGATGTCCTTAAATTTTATCGCTTAAATACCCGATTTCGCTATTCGCTGGTGAACATGAGTACAAAGAAAGACACGTTTAAAAAGAAGAAAGCGATTTAAATAAAGGGTGGTCTGTAGCTTTAAGGAATAATTAAAGTGCGATTCAGTTTAGGCCCATTCTGGAGGCAAGTTTCTTTAATGAGACTTTGCAATAAAACTCTACAAATAACGGCAAAATTACACTACAAAACTCTATCCAGGTGCTCACGTCATATACTAATGTATATTTGCTGATCACAAGTATAGGTTTATTTACGGGTTCTTAAAATACCATTGATTTAATATGTGTATAATAAATTTGGATTTGGTAATCCTTATTTTGTTGGTTGCTGGTATGGTGTTTTACGTCATTTTCAACACATGTAAGGTTATATAAGACGGTCGATTTTTTTTTCGTTTTTGTGGTGGAGGCAGACCACCCACTTTTCCTGGGTAGAACCAGAACTGTACATCTCCCGCCATTCGCAAGAATCGACACTACTCACTTACAAGTCGAGTTCCCAGTGGGATTCGAACGCGTAGCCGCTGCGGGGCGAAGGTTTACAACACAACGTCTTAACCATTCGGCCACGGAGACGCTATCCTTAATTAGACGTTCCAGTTTTGAGGTTTCGGCTGGCTGGTTAAAGCCGTTTCAACTTTGTCTATATAGTTCGGTAATCTCAAACTATATTTAACTTTAATATATATATGTGTGTGGAGAAAATTTTGTACCATACACTTACCAACGCATTCGAACCCGCAGCCCTAGACACCAACCTCGACACACTGCATCGCCCAATAGCAGACGCCTTAGCCAACTAGGCAACCTAGTCAAACTAAAAAGATTGATTTTGGAAACCGGGTGATACTAAGAAAAAATGAATGATGTTTTACGTCACGTCGACACATAAATAGGTCATATTGTGCGCATAAACTGATAGAAGATGAAGAAATGAAGTAGTAATTAAAAATTATTGTAAATATATAAAGATAAAACTATTTACAAATAAGAGATGATATGGTAGTAACATAAACTATAAAATGTAAATCAATCAATGCTCGTGATTGGAAACCGGGTGATACTAAGAAAAAATGAATGGTGTTTTACGTCACGTCGACACATAAATAGGTCATATTGTGCGCATAAACTGATAGAAGATGAAGAAATGAAGGAGTAATTAAAAATTAATGTCAATATATAAAAATAAAACTAGTTACAAATAAGGGATGAATGAATGGTATTTTACGGCACGTCGACACATAAATAGGTCATAGTGTGCGCATAAACTGATATAAGATGAAGAAATGAAGTAGTAATTAAAAATTATTGTAAATATATAAAGATAAAACTATTTACAAATAAGAGATGATATGGTAGTGACATAAACTATTTAATGTAAATCAATCAATGCTCGTCAACGGTTACATAAATAAGTAAATATATATAAGAACCTATTATAATGATTTATATAGCCTGATTTCTTTCAGGAAATCTAAAACAAGACTAAAATCTATAGTTTAAAATAACTCTTTCATAGTATTAACATTGTAGTATCTTTAACGCATAGGATCAAAGTTTACACAATCCAACAAGATGTTTTTAACCGTTAACGGTGCAAAGCAGGGTATACATTCTGGTAATTGCTCACCTTGTAATAAATATGAATGAGTATAACGTGTATGCCCTATCCTGCACCGGTCTATTACCAATTTTTCTCGACGAATGGGTCTACTAGAAGAACGCCATTCTCCGAGTAACGGTTTAATTGAATAGAGTTTATTGTTAACTGGCAAATCCCAAGCGGCTTGCCAAGAGTTACGAATATATGTGTTAATACAACTTTTAAAACCAGTATAAGATAATTTGGCATTAGATATATGTTAAACTAATGTTGCTTTAGCAGCACTATCAGCTCTATCATTACCACGTATTCCTACATGGTTTAGAAGCCAGCAGAAAATAATAACATTATCAACTATAAGAGAATTGTAATTTTGTAAAAGTTGAAGCACAACTGAGTTATCATTTTCATATTACCCAGGGCTTGAAGAGATGAGAGGGAATCAGGCAAGATTACAAAATGGTTATCATGAGATTCCTGAATATAGTTTAAGGCCTTAAGTTCAGCTGAAAAGATAGAGGCCTTGTCAGGCAGGCGGCTCTTTGTGCTGTGTTGTGTCTCTTAATTTTGGTTTAATACGAAGACCAAATGGTCGAATGGCCTTCGGTTTTCGATCAAAAAGAGGTTCATATATAACTAGGATTAAAAACAGTATCGAAAGTTGGGTTCGAAGGATTAGATTGTAATTTAATGGCATATTGCTGAAGGGTTAATTTGTCCCTTCTATGAGACAGTGATGGTTCATTTGCTTCAACATATAGACTCTCGGCTGGTGATGTACGAAAGGCTCCTAAGGCGATTCGTAATCCTTGATTATGTATAGGATCGAGCATCTGCAAGTATGACTTACGAGTCGATCCATATATTATTTGGCCGTAGTCAAGCTTGGATCTGATAGGAGATCTATAAAGTTGTAAATGTATTTTACGATCTGCTACCGTAGTAGTGTTTGCAACAACTTTAAGTAAATTAAGAGGCTCTTGGCCTTCAAGTATTTGAGGTGTGGTATAAACGTTAATTTACGTTCGAAAATATGACAAAGGAATTTTGTCTCATCCACCACAGGTATTGGTGGCCCATCATCCAGTGTTAGATGAGGGTCTTCGTGATGTTAACGTAGTTGAAAAAAGTGCATACAATTAGTTTTAGATTTAGAAAATTTAAAACCATTTTTATCCAACCAGGTCTAAAGTTTATTGAAACATTGTTGAAAAAGAGTATAATAATGGACCTTTGGAAACGGCCGAGCACGACACATACGAAATATTGCAGTCTCGGTTTGATTGAGACTGTTCACGCCCTCTAGCCCCGAGTTGAGCAAAACTCAATATTCATAAAATCAATAATACACAATGTTAACCATCCCGAAGATGGCATGCATACGGCGGTGGACATGGAGTTAATTGCTTCCCCATGTCGTACGGCGTATGGTCCCAGTATCTAATAAAATTAAATGCTCCGAAGAGCGAAATAAACATAATGAAATTTAGTTGGGAGCGGCGGTTATGAAGCCTGCGTATCACAAGTAACAGCCTAAAGACTAAATTAAAAAGCTATACTATTATTTGTCATATTAAAAAGGGTGGCAGAAAGTATGCTGCACTGTGGCACACCCATCTCCTGTTCATGAATGTCATAGAGAGATGATTGAACCCATTCGGACACGAAACTGTCTATCATCTAAGAAATTCTCTATAAAAATTGCTAATCGACCTCTAAGACCAAGGTCATAAAGATCATGCATGATACCGTACTTCCACGCAGTATCATAGGCTTTCTCCAAGTCAAAAAAAACATTTATTAATTATTTAGCTTCCCAAATCATATTCCACGAAAACGTACTCCCCAGCCCTACCCCACCCCCACCTCTTAATGAAAATATCAACCAAAAATAAAACATACGCATACGTGTATACCTGTACAAAAGCTTCAGGCGTACGTACGTTCACATTACAGTATACATACCAGGGGCGAACGTAGTAATGAAGTTGTGCTAATAAAAAGAAAGCACTGGCATATAAAACGCATATTAAACGCATACGTATTACATATATATACATAAAACGATATTGGCGTACGTACGTACCACCTTCAGCGAGGTTGGGATATGTCCTTCATTTTCAGAGATAAGATCATCAGGTGCGAAATCATCTTAGATGTACACTTCTCAAAACTGCTAACTACACCGCTCACGTTTTGGGTTATATATATCGATGGGTTGAATGTTTTTCAATAAAATAAATATTTGTCTCATATAGTGCAGATTTGTGTTATTTGTTTATTTAATTACAAACAACTATGAAATAATGATATTAACAAAATTATTCATATTTTAAATCGGTGTAGTTGGCTGTTTTGAAAAGTGTATAAAACGTGAGCGGTGTAGTTAGCAGTTTTGAGAAGTGTATTTCGCGACTTGTAAACCTCTGGACACTGTTGTTCAAAGATCGGTTAGCTTAATCCTTGGTTAGTGTAAACTTTCAAAGTACATTTTCTCATAAAAATATGTTTGGTACTACTAAAAGTTTTTAATTTGCATTTCTTCTGAACATAATACTTTCACATGCTCTATTTCTGGTAGAAATTTTCAACTTGTCAACTTGAAACATGTCGAAATGAAAAGTGTATATTTGTACTCTGTCGATATGAATCATACGGATTATAATGTAGATATGTACAATATGCAGGACTCGTGTTTACACATGTTGGTTTACACATGTTGGTTTACACATATGTTGGTTTACACATATTTTGGTTTACACATATGTTGGTTTACACATACGTTTTTTTACAAGCCTGAAGATTACATGTGTTGGGTTACACGAGTACATGTGAACATTATACAAGGCTGAAGTTGACATGTGTGTTTTTTTTACAAATGTACATGTGTACACTATACATGTCTGGACTTTTTGCGTTAATGCTCTTCCATAGATATGTATATATCTGCAGTCTACTTGAAGCAGCTGTCACACTGGAATACCACGCCGTAGTACATGATACCCCACCTGTCATATTATTCTGACACCGGATTAACCAGACGTAGCACTGCCTGTTGTTTAATGGTCAAGCAAGAGTCCAAGAATTACAAGTAACTACTACCATTTTTAACGTCTTCGGTATGACGCGGCCAGGGGACACGAACCCACGACCTCCCAATTACACTTCGGTCAGCGTCTTTTTCGCTAAAACTATGCATATTTCTAATAAAAAAAACTCATTAATTATTAAATAAATAAGCGGCACAGTTGGGGTTCAGGATCTGTAATTGATAATAAACTGCTACTATGGCCTAATATACGTTATTTCATTGGCGAATGACTGATCTATATGAAATAAATAATACTTGTATCGTATTTTGTATAGTTATCTCCATGCATGTATACATATATTCTATTTGTGATGTATTTATTTTTACATTTGCTTTAAAGAAAGGTGTTAGTCCTTTTCGGTAGTATTATTTCCATCCCTGGAAGACCTTTCTCTTCTCACGATTGGATTTGGATCAGATCAGAACATGTTCTTTTTGAAAAGTCATAAAAAAGTCCAACGCCATATGCATGCCATCTTCGGGATGGTTAAAATTTTGTACTATTGATTTTATGAAAATTGAGTTCTGCTCGCTAGTGGGCGTGAGCGGTAGCTAGCATATTTCACTACCGTTCATGAACAATCAAACCGAGACTGCAATATTTCGTATATGTCGCGTTCGGCCGTTTCCAAAGGTCCACTCTCATACTTTCATACACCTATTACTTAAGATTGTTTCTGTTGTTTTATCATGCTTGAAAATAAGAGAATAGAAAATAAATTATTTACTCACACCATTAAGAGTTAGTAAATATATTTAACCTCAGCAGGTTTAGAAACGCTTTACATCTGTTGTAAAATGGCGGGATAGCGCCTATATGATTGCGTTTCGACATTGTCAAATATCGGACTTCAGAGAAATAATTTGTATTTAATCATTTTCTATATACAACTAATTCAGTAGATAAATACCGAAAAGGGGATCCCTTGGAAGCAACAAACACAAACAATAATGTACATATTCTCGTCCGATCACTCCTTCTTTCTGTTCTCTGAATTCAGAATCCGGTCGTGATCACCCGATGGAAATATTGTTGATGAGTCAGTTGTTGACGGTATAAAGGTGTAGGTATACAAAATATACAAGTAGAGACTCGTTTTTATTGAGTCTGTTCGTGAGCGATAATGTAATCACGCCGCCTAGCACCGGCTTAAGCAATATTCTACTTTAAAGCCAAAATATTGAGATTGATGATCCCAAAGGACCAGTAAGTAATAACACTACTGATTTGTAGTCGGAGCGACTTTTTACGGCCACCACACAGAACTAAACAAACGCTTGTGTGAATGTCAATAAAATTACTGAAAAGGGGATCCCTTGGAAGCAACAAACACAAACAATAATGTACATTCTCGTCCGATCACTCCTTCTTTCTGTTCTCTGAATTCAGAATCCGGTCGTGATCACCCGATGGAAATGTATTTGATGAGTCAGTTGTTGACGGTATAAAGGTAACCCCATAACGTCAGTATTTAAATCGGTGCAAGCATGTGCTGTGCAGTTTTAACTAATTAACCTACCTTTTATGTTTATATAATCGTTGATTGTTCATATTGTTTATTATGATAGTAAGTTGCCATGTGCTTTCTAAAGGGAACGTGGTGGCTTAGTGGATAGGACGGTCGACTCTGAGTCCGGAGTTCAATAAATACTGATAAAGGTGATCCTTTGGGAGCAACAGACACAATTAAGAGAATAAAGCAGCAGACTCGGTTTTATTGAGTCTGTTCATGAGAAGTAATGTAAGAAGCAACACCTCTCACGCCCCCTAGCACCGGCTTAAGCGGTATTCTACTCCAAAGCCACCTATAGTAGGCTCGTTGGTCCCAAAGGACCATTAAAAATAACCTCACGATAGTACACTACACATTTACCACATGTAAGAATAATATACTCAGTTGCAAAAGAAACTGGACACTTTGAACATTGTACTTTATACCCTATCCTCTTTATCAAGCGACAGTCACGTAATGATTCAACCTATTGAAAAACAAATGACAACATGATATTGGCAATGGCATGATAAAAACATTGGTACCAAACATGGCATATTCATTTTGGAATTTGTCAATTTATTTCTAAAAAATCGTTATACAATTAAATTTAAACAAAACTCGGTGTCCAGTTTCTTTTGCAACAGAGTATATGATTCCCATATGATACCTATTATATAATCCTTACATAAACGGAATAGTGCATGATGCTTAGATGAAACCTTGCATATACGAATAAATAGGAGAATCAAAATTGAAAAATATTTCTTTTCATGTGTTTAAAAAATGAAGCTTCATAAATTTATTCTCATATGAACACTATATTATCACTATATGAAACATCCTCATATGAACACTATATGAAACATCCTCATATGAACACTATATGAAACATCCTCATATGAACACTATATGAAAACATCCTCATATGAACACTATATGAACACTATATGAAACATTCTCATATGAACACTATATGAACACTATATGAACACTATATGAACACTATGAAACATCCTCATATGAACACTATATGAAACATCCTCATACGAACACTATATGAAACATCCTTTCTCATATGAACACTATATTAAACACCTCATACTATATGAAACATCCTTTCTCATATGAACACTATATGAACACTATATGAACACTATATGAAACATCCTCATATGAACACTATATGAACACTATATGAAACATCCTCATATGAACACTATATGAAACATCCTCATATGAACACTATATGAAACATCCTCATATGAACACTATATGAACACTATATGAAACATTCTCATATGAACACTATATGAACACTATATGAACACTATATGAACACTATATGAACACTATGAAACATCCTCATATGAACACTATATGAAACATCCTCATACGAACACTATATGAAACATCCTTTCTCATATGAACACTATATTAAACATCCTCATACTATATGAAACATCCTTTCTCATATGAACACTATATGAACACTATATGAACACTATATGAAACATCCTCATATGAACACTATATGAACACTATATGAAACATCCTCATATGAACACTATATGAAACATCCTCATATGAACACTATATGAAACATCCTCATATGAACACTATATGAACACTATATGAAACATTCTCATATGAACACTATATGAACACTATATGAACACTATATGAACACTATGAAACATCCTCATATGAACACTATATAAAACATCCTCATACTATATGAAACATCCTTTCTCATATGAACACTATATGAACACTATATGAACACTATATGAACACTATATGAAACATTCTCATATGAACACTATATAAAACATCCTCATATGAACACTATATGAAACATCCTCATATGAACACAATATGAACACTATATGAAACATTCTCATATGAACACTATATGAACACTATATGAACACTATATGAACACTATATGAACACTATATAAAACATCCTCATATGAACACTATATGAAACATCCTCATATGAACACTATATGAACACTATATGAAACATTCTCATATGAACACTATATGAACACTATATGAACACTATATGAACACTATGAAACATCCTCATATGAACACTATATGAAACATCCTCATACGAACACTATATGAAACATCCTTTCTCATATGAACACTATATTAAACATCCTCATACTATATGAAACATCCTTTCTCATATGAACACTATATGAACACTATATGAACACTATATGAACACTATATGAAACATTCTCATATGAACACTATATAAAACATCCTCATATGAACACTATATGAAACATCCTCATATGAACACTATATGAACACTATATGAAACATTCTCATATGAACACTATATGAACACTATATGAACACTATATGAAACATTCTCATATGAACACTATATAAAACATCCTCATATGAACACTATATGAAACATCCTTTCTCATATGAACACTATATGAACACTATATGAACACTATATGAACACTATATGAACACTATATGAACACTATATGAAACATTCTCATATGAACACTATATAAAACATCCTCATATGAACACTATATGAAACATCCTCATATGAACACTATATGAACACTATATGAAACATTCTCATATGAACACTATATAAAACATCCTCATATGAACACTATATAAAACATCCTCATATGAACACTATATGAAACATCCTCATATGAACACTATATGAACACTATATGAAACATTCTCATATGAACACTATATGAACACTATATGAAACATTCTCATATGAACACTATATGAACACTATAAAACATCCTCATATGAACACTTTATGAAACATCCTCATACGAACACTATATGAAACATCCTTTCTCATATGAACACTATATTAAACATCCTCATACTATATGAAACATCCTTTCTCATATGAACACTATATGAAACATCCTTTCTCATATGAACACTATATGAAACATCCTTTGACCTATTCAAGAGGATATTTTATCACATGGAACTGCTTGTATTCCGTATAATATACCCATTACGTATTTCCTTATATTAACCATGTGTAATACAAGGCGACCGAATCAGCCAGTCGTTGAAGTGCAGTGTCAGTACGTTCGTCTAGTCAATGTCCTGGAACACCCGTTCAGTCCGTGGAGTCTGTGGATATAGCACTGAATCGGCGATGTTGTGAGGGTAACAGTCTGTAGATTCACCACAAGCAATAATGTGTAGTTTCTTGTCGTGTTTGAGCCATGTGATAAAAAGGATCTGACACTCGTTGTCATTTCATACAAAATTGTATTAAACTCGTCCAGGAATTTGTTATTAAGCGAGCCGGAGGAGGCTCGCTTAATAACAAATTCCTGAACTCGTTTAATAAAATTTTGTATGAAATGACAACTCATGTCAGATCCTCTATATATCCGTACTTTTGGACGAAAATGCTCATAACATGAACTCCTTCGTTATTGGCTGAAGGAGGGAGTATGGTTGCTAAGACTGTGTTTTAACAACAAATGTGGTTGCTAAGACTGTGTTTTAACAACAAATGTTTCAAACTAGGTTCTGATCCCAGGGGCCAAAGGTCAATGTCAAAAGTCAAACTCATCAACATGAATGTTCTTATATGGTACAATTAATGATATACGCATACACTATGGAACAGGTGTTGCGTTTTGATGTACAGGGGACTTACAGTTATTTGGGTTATTCATGTATTTTGGCTTTCAGAAAACAACTGGGGTGGCATTTATTCGCCGCTTTGTCCGTCCCGTTTGTCTTATCTGGAGCATAGATTGAAAACTACTAACGGGACCGGAATAAAACTTCACTCAAAGATAGAAGTAAATAGTTGAAGAGTTATCACCCTTTGTACTTATATTTACGTTTCCGGAGCATAACTTGAATAGTTAAGGTACTAATGTGACTGGAATGATTGAATTGAACTGGATTTTATAGTCGCACCAACAGCTAAGGTCATATGGCGACTTTCCAGCTTCCATTGGTGGAGGAAGACCACAGGTGCCCCTCCGAGCAATTTTCGTGCACGGGCGGGCACCTGGGTAGAACCACCGACGTTCCGCAAGTAACTTTAACTGGAATGAAACTTCACAGAATGATGGAGGGTTTCGAGAAAAGATGCATAAGGCAAAAACCGTAACATATCTTCATTCTAATTAGAGATATTGCCCTTTGTAATTTTATACTTGTCAAATAAATCTTAGAATTATTACCCAAAGTCAATGAGTGTAAAATAATGTGTGTGAAACAACCCCTTAGTGTTATGAAATGAAATCGCTCATTGAGTATAATGTTTACGTTCATTTCACTATTTAGATAAACCTACCACTGCAGACACTATCAGACTTGTGTTAATTTGGAGGGGTGGAGTGTTGGGAAGAATTTAGATTGTAATGAGCTCTAAATCAATCCTTCTTATGTCGGTAATAAATACATCTAATATGGGTTATCTACTTGTTTAAATATTTATTTGTTTAAAGCTCAAATGCCAAAAAGTGATCAAATGTGTATCCTGTTGTTATTACAACAGCCTTTAGAAAGACTAAGTTTTAACAATAACATGTTTGACCACGCGTCATATATGTAAAAAACACACACGTTACGTTCTAAGAATCTCGTGCCATATCCTTCTTCCCACAAGGTATATAAGTCGGTTTAACGGCACGCTGACATTGAAAGCGTCATCGCCATTTCGTCAGCAACACAATTTGTGATTAAAAGTAGTCTGTATTGTTTGTTTAGATCTCGAAAAATTAGCAAGATGAATATATCTATGTGTGTCGTTTTGGCAGTGGCTGTTGTTGCTGTTGTTGCTGTTGGTAAGTACATTTTTAAATGAAATACAAATACAAGAATTTGAAAACCTTTGATTTTATCCTTGATACGATAAAGGATATTGAGTTTTTCAATTGTTTATATTTCTGCTCTTTCAAACCTTATAATGCGAAATGTTAGTATTATATCTGTCTTATGTGGATTTACAGACGTGCTTATTTGAAATTAAAACAAATAACTGCTGGATTTAGCCAGTATTTGACTACTATAAGGTGGTTATGTACATAGGTGCCAGGTTGCTATCAAGAAAAGCTCTGTAAATTAGTTTGACCAAAGACACAAGCTATCCGAAAAACTACTTGAGAAGTCCTCCAAAAAGTCGTAAATTTTGTCAACAAACTATATTATATACAAGGTATGACAGCGGCCATTTTAGCCGGCGCGGAATTACGTAATAATCCCATAATTCATAGACTGTTTACCCTCACATCCGCATTCGTAACTGTCATTGCAAGGAATCAGTGGTACCAACACAAAGCAGCGTTACGTTGTAGAATCGGGTACCAATACATTATTACGCAATTCCGCCCCGGCTATAATGGCTGCCGTCATACCTTGTATATAATATAGTTTGTTGACAACTTTTTCAACTTTTTGGAGGAGGCTTTTCAGAACTTCTCAAGTAGTTTTTCGGATAGCTTGTGTCTTTGGACAAACTAATTTACAGAGCTTTTCTTGATAGCAACCTGGCACCTATGTTTATGTATTGTGATTCAATAACAATATCGAAATAATCCAATGTAGTAAGAAAGAGGGGAGTTTATGAGTATGACCTCTGACTGGTTTACCATACAGCTATACCAGCAGCGGGTTATGGAAATGGCGACGAAATAAATTGCAATAATACAGTTCGTCTTATTTTCAGTGCATTCTCAACACCCGCCGTGCGATTATACATCTCAGTGCCCTTCGTGCGTAAGCATAGAGTGTATTAGTAAGAACGTCACGTGTGCAGTTGCAGGGGATTTACCATACTGCCACCAGGTGCCTAACACTATGGATGGCATGGATGGCGAGTGTCACTGTCATAATGATAAGGAATGTGAAGTAAATGAGGACTGTTTTGTGGAGTGTGGCATCGACGGATATTGTGACGATAGGGGTCATTGCCACGGTAATTGTACCCACGCATAAACACACAACGGTAAGCATAAGTATTAGTGAATAATTTTATTGTCGTAGTGACTGTGCCGTAGTGACTGCGCCCAAAGATCAAAATTCTTAGATCTCTGCTGTGTCCAAGCATAAACACAAGATGAGTAGGACAAAAAAAAAAGTTTGAAAGTTTAGATTTTTGGTCAAACACAACAGCGAATACATGATCGAACCTTTTAGTTTAAACATATTTTATTCATTGTATTTACAAGTTAAGCATATATACAATAACAACAAATAAAGGATTGGAACGGAAGCGTAATGCTTATTAAGTTCCTTTCCTTACCATGTTTATATTTAACACTAGAATGGCAGATTTATTATACATTACTCAAGAAGAGAAAATAGAAACATAATATTTCTTATACAATGGAAAATGTTATCAAGATTTAGAAGGAAAAGTACGTTTGAAAGCTAAGAAAAACGCACTCACAAACGATAATAAAATTGATATATTGAATAATACTACTACTATATAAAAAAAAAAGTGTAAGGGAAATCTGGGCGGCGACAATGGGTAGGGGCGAACCATCCGTACTAGCAGCATCTAACTTATTCATTTACTGATGTGTGATAAGTAATGTCAGTTTAAAATCGTTTGCTTTTTAATATAAAATTTTGCACATTTTCGAAGATCACTTCATTTGTTTCGTAACTGAGATTGGGGTCACCACAAAGGAGAATATTAGTTGAGATAGTACATATATTTGAAAGAGAGTTGATAAGTTCTAAGCGAATAATGTGATAGGTTGGACACGTGAAGAAGAAATGCTCTGTGTTCTCGATACTACCACAGTGACACAGAGGAGAGTCAGTTATATTTTTGATAAACAAGTGATGGTTTAATGAACTACAGTTTGTTCTGAGACGTGTGTGTAGGATTTGTGCTTTCCTGTCACCTGTGTAGTAATACTTCGGGGGACGTGTTTCATGGGTAAGATATCGTTTGAAAGAGTAGACAGATTCTAAGGATCTGGCGTCCTGCGGGAGTAAATTCCATTCACGAACAACAGAAGGTAAAAATGAATCGGAGTAATTTTGTGTTCGAGAATGAATTGTTTGAAGATTATTTGCATTTCGTAAGCTGTATCGAGACTCGTCTCCTACTAGAGGAGGAACTAATGTAGTAAGATACGGTGGTGCCAAGTTATGATTCATTTTATAAAATAGAACAAGCTTATGTTTACGCCTTCGAGCGTCAAGCGTTTCCCAGCCTACTTCCGTGTGCAAATTATTTAAGGATACAAGTTTGGTAGCTCCTGTTACAATTCTAGCTGCTTCATTTTGGATTTTATCTAGTTCCAGTTTTTCATAAAGTGTGCAGTTATCCCAGATAACATCCGCATATTCTAACAGGGGCCTTATAAAACTAATATATATTATTTCTAAGGATTTACGATCCAGCTGGAATTTAAGTTTTCTCATTATATTTATTCTGGTCCATGCTTTAGCTGTCATATATTCTATGTGGTAATGCCAACTGCAGTCGTTTGAAAGCTTCACGCCCAGATGTTTATGAGTTGTAACTTCTGGTATTTGTTGATTAAGCATGATTTTAGAGTGTACTGATCATATATTTGACTCAGTAGAATAGTGTCAATTGAATACTTCAAGTGGGTGTACATTGAGACACTTACACTATATGTAAATAGTATTTGTAAAGCATCAATCGTGTCTCGGTTTCTTATCGTGCCAACCAAGCCTTCGGTCGTTTGTTCGTTCGTTTGTTTGTTCGTTCGTTCGTCCATACAATCGTGTCCGGTTAATAACTCTGACAATAATGGATGGATTTTCAAATAACTTGGCACAATTGCTTACCACAACAAGACGACGTGTCTCGCACAAAATCTAGGTCCGTGGCTCCAAGGTCAAGGTCACACTTAGAGGTCAAAGGTCATAACGAAGTGCTTTCGTGTCCGGTTAATAACTCGGACATTCATAGACAGATTTTCAAATAACTTGGCACAAGTGCTCACCACAACAAGACGACGTCTCGCGCGCAAAATTCAGGTCCGCAATAGACCGATGGTGTTGCAATGGTTAGCGACGAGGCCGATGGTGTGGACAATATCAATCTCCTTAAAATCAGATCCTGATTACTCTTTGATGCTCTCTGCATATTTGATCTGACAACACCGCATTGGAGGTCACGTCAGATTGAACTTTCATCTAATCAATATTTATGACAAGCTAAACCAAATTCAACCAATAGAATGGCGTGCTTTATATCAAGTTCAAATTTTGATTCCATTTACAAATATGATAACATGAGTTTATGTTGATTTTGACTATTTGGCATAGAGTTTTAAATAAGCTATGTTGCACTGCACGCTGCCTGTTTTATGCTGTTGAGCGCAGTGTGCTTGCGATACAGCATTATAGTACATCAGTTTCACATGAGATATTGGAACTCTTTATTTGGCTTAGTAAAACCCCATTCATTAATACTATCCGTTTGATTAGATCGTGTAATTAACTAAGCAGAAAAGGCTTCCGAATTCTTTGTTAAGTTTTTCACTTTATGTTTTAAATAATATTCATATTCTGCCTTAAGTAATATTTTTATTTTTTTCGTCATATTCTGCCTTAAGTAATATTGTTTTCTTTTTTCCATCATATACTGTCTAATAATACTGCTTTCTTTTTTCCAACTCGACCACAGACATGAACTCCAGCAAGACGTACCAATCAAGCAAAAAATGTAATGCTGAACGGATAATGAACTAAATTCATACACTTGCATTTATTTTGCTTAATATGTTCTTAATAAAATGTATTAAAATTACGCTGTTGTTTATAATGAATTCTTACAGTTTATATAAAAGCCATAAGAACAATAATTTGGGAGGAAGTGGGGAAAGAAAATGTTTTGCCACCACCCCACCTCCACCTCATGATTCTGTAAACGTATGTGTTGATCCCCTCCAACCCCACCCCCACCCCAAATCCCGCCCCCTCCCACACACATACACAAACAAAGTACGTGTCCTAAAACATTTCAATTGTACAAATGTATTTTAAAAATGTAAGATATTTAAAAAGCAGCCGTTTATGTCTGGTTTTTAAGAATAATTAACATTTAATCTACTTTCGGTGTGGTTTGTGATGGTATTTTCAAATACAGCTCTTAAATAATAGCATTTAGAATGTCAGCTATAAGAGTTAATACAGTAGTCACCAGGAGCGGCGCCCATTTCCCACTAAAATCTGAAAAGTTATGGCAATTCATTGGTTGTATTTTTGTTATATTAGTAAAAGCTCGGGCTAGATTGAAAACCAGCCAGATCTGATCAGTAACACAAGTGTTGGGTTCCTTGTTTTACTGTAAAATGCCATATTCTGCCTTGTGAATACTGTAGCACATTCATGTTGTATTTGATCTTTAGTAAACTTGGCCAAACTTGGTTGATATTTCTGAAAACTCGGAACAAGTATGGAAACCAGCTGTATCGGATGAGTAACACCAAAGTATGACCCTTGGCTTACAAAAAAATGCCATAGTCTTCTTTGCGGACACTCATGCACCATCATTTTGTTTTAATGCGTCTCCGTGAACAAGGGGTTAACGACGTTGCGTTGTAAACCTAAACGAACTGCGGGTTCGAACCTCACTGGGAGCTCGACTTGTACGGGAGGATGTCGGGAGGTGTCGGGAGGTGTACATTACTGGTTCTACCCAGGAAAACTGGGTGGTCTGCCTCCACCACAAAAAAAATCGACCGTCATATATAGCCCAACATGTGCTAAAAATTACGTTAAACACCATTCAACCAACAACGAAACTACTAGACCAATCCTAATTGAATTGTATATGCATGTTTCTTGGGCGCACCTATCCCAGTAGTATGTCTAAAACCATTTATCACATAACTTACGGTGTGAGAGTGGAATAACACCATTCTATATTTTCGATATACCACTAGTTATATTGTCGATATACCACTAGTTATATAAGTATGCAAATAAGCCTAGCATGCGCTGTCAAAGAAAATTCGATAATAACTATGATCCAATTCTCATGGTTTATACACTGTAAAAAGTATAAGGTAACTTTACACTAAAAATGATGGCAGCTGTTCTGCCACCATTTTGAGTGTAATGTTCTCCATAAAAACACGGAGCTAGGTAACTCCTTGATTTTGTTGGAAACATTACACAAAAATGGTGGCAGCTGTGCCACCATTTTCTTTAAAATATATGGAGCTAGTATACACTCTTTTAAGGTTAAAGTTTCTCTATTTTCTGTTTTTTTCAATACATTTTGTATGGTTAGATAACCTCAAACTAAGGAAACGTTATACGAATACACGAGACTAGATAACTCCTCGTATTTGTGGTAATGTGGCACCATTTTTAGATAACATTTCCTTAAAATATATGTAACTAGTATACACCCTTTGCAGGTTAATGTTTTGTTCATCTTGTGGTTTCCCCCAAAATATTTGATACAGAAAAGCTACAACAAAAACAAAACAAAATCAGATGTTTAAATAAATCTTTTATTATTTGAAAAATGGAAACAACCGAGAAGAAGATTATATTGTGACAACCACCTAAAATCAATAGATGTCCTTCTTCAGCAGGCTCGACTATTCGATTCATTTGTCACAATAACCTGGACATTGATAAAGGTTGATTTGTTTTTACTTTATATAACCAGTCACACAGCTTTTAAGTAAAACATGTCAACAATTTCACAAATGTTTTACAACAGTTATCAAACCTTGTCCTTTCAGTATGTTAAAAGGTTGCATACACGAATAAAAAATAAAACAAAAGGCTGGGTCGACACAACTTTATATAGGCGCTTATATTTAATTGGAGCTCCTCCTATTTCTTCGAACACAATGTAAACGTCTTGCAAACGCCTGATAACATCGATCAGTAGTAGATAAAACGCGGTAAAAAATACACCGTTTAAGCAACGTTTCCTTTTAATAAGGTAACAAGGAAAGTTCAAACGTTCCCAG
Organism: Cyrtodaria siliqua; assembly: GCA_037043455.1. NCBI lineage: Eukaryota > Metazoa > Mollusca > Bivalvia > Adapedonta > Hiatellidae > Cyrtodaria > Cyrtodaria siliqua. Next base: position 64,513 of record JAWPHD010007265.1, read on the forward strand.
CAACGAATTGAAGATAGTCAACTTCTTTTTGTTGACATCGTAAAACGCTCTGAAACGTTAACTAATATATTCATTTAGTCAAATCTAGCTCAAGGAGCATTATTATAAACGTATTACATTACCTATTTAGACACGTACGCTAAAATGAATAAATAAATAAAACATTAATGTATGAATATGGTTTCAATTGGGTTTGGGATAACCCTGATACCGTTGTTTATAAGTCATTTGTATTAGTTTGAATTCAAACAAAGAATAATCGATTGTTTTTTACACAATTGGTATGCTGATAAACAAAATGCTGGTGTCTTAGATTTGTATAAAGAAATATAAAAAGATCGGACAGGGAAAGTAGCATTCAAGGAGGACAGTCAACCACAAAACACAGAAACAAACACGCAAACAGACAAACAAGGCAAAAGTAATATTAAATACAAACGACATCACAAACACAAAAGGGTTGACAATAGGGCTACCGCCTTGGAACGGTCAATGGCAAAGTAGGCCACTGGGGGTTTAAACCGGTTCTAGGGTGCACCAAACCTCTCACTTACACTACTGTCATCCCATTAAAACAGGACAGTGTAAATAAAGAAATCCACGACATGATCTTATCTCTAACCAACAAGGCAGCATCAATAGGCAATATAAGTAAAACACAAATATACTCGTGTAAATATAATACAAAAAAAACAATAGCCTAGAAAGCCACAATGAAGGTACTCAACGACTTTGCAGAAGCCAGAGCAATAAGAGAATAAACCATTAAGGGCACGACAAGGAAGATCATAGACAATTCAAGCCGGTCGATATGGTATCAATAGGATTGAAGGAAATGAACGATTTTCTCAATATTGTAATACTGAAGATATTGAAGATGAGTGTTATTTCATTTTAAAATGTCCATGTTACTCCGAGATAAGGCGGAAATACATAGCACAATATTATCGTAATAGACCAAGTGTTTAAATTCATCGAATGAATGAATGAATGCTTTTTTACGGCACGTCGACACATAAATAGGTCATATTGTGCGCAAAAACTGATGAAAGATGAAGAAATGAAGTAGTAATTAACAAGAGGTCAATGACCTTGAAGCTCTACTGACAGGTTTTGATAGCTAGATCAGCATTCCTGTGAGGTTTCATGAAAATCCGTCAAATAGTTTCAGAGGAGTAAACGCTACAAGTTTTCATTATATAACTCTATGTTAACGTCGCTACAGGTTTTTACTAGATAACTCTATGTAAACAAAGATGGCCGCTGACAGCCTGTTTAACAGATCATTTTAGAAAAAGTCCCATAGCAATATCACTTATAGTTTTCGAGAAGTAGTCGCTACAAATTTATTTTTTGAAAATCTGTTTTTAGCCGTGGCGGCCATCTTGAATTTCCGGCCGACCTGTAATGTTGCTAGGATCATTTAGACATCAAGAGCAATATGCCTGTGAAGTTTCATGGAAATCCGTCGAGGAGTTTCAGAGGAGTAGTCGCTACAAGTTTTTACTAAATAACTATATGTAAACAAAGATGGCCGCTGGCAGCCATGTTTAACGTCGAATTAAAACGATTTTCGACAAAGACCAACACCATGTCATGCTGATCATTTTAGAAAAAGTCATATATCAATATCACTTAGAGTTTTCAAGAAGTAGTCGCTATAAACTTGTTTTTTAAAAATCTTTTTTACATTTGGCGGCCATCTTGGATTTCACATCAACATGTTTTTTGCTAGTGTCAACTAGACTTCATGGGCAACTTTTCTGTAAAGTTTCATGAAAATCCATTCAGTAGTTTCAGAGGAGTAGTCGCTACAAAAAAAGTTTACGGACGGACAGACGGATGACGGACGCCGCACGACGGCATAAGCTCTGCTGATCTCCGACCAGTAGAGCTAACAATTAATGTAAAAATATAAAGATAAAACTATTTAGAAATAAGGGATAATATGGTAGTAATATAAACTATATATGTAAATCAAAAAATGCCCGTCAACGGGTATATAAACAAGTATATATATATAAGAACATATTATAATGATTGATATAGTCTGATTTCTTTCAGGAAATCTAATACAAGACTAAAACCTATAGTTTCAAATTACTCTTTCATATTAACACTGAAGTACCTCTGACGCATAGGATCAAAGTCTTCTATTTGTATTATAAATATTAATGACTTGACTGAACAAATGGAAGTTATGTAGATAGGAAAAATGGGACGCCACGAGTTTTAAAAAATTAAGATTACCGTTTGCCCCTTTAAAAATATAGACGTGTAAGATATACTAATTTATGGACAGACTGATTGTGCAAATGCCATTTCCAACGTTATACGTTCCTTGCATCATTACAATGCGAGGGTCGACATTATAGCAGCAAACACTGGCTCAATCAGCTTTCTTTGCCGTTTTAAATTGCAGAATATTATACAACTATCTGCTTCTGTTGAGGTCAATGGTTAAAACTATTCATCCAGGGTGTGACTATTTAGCCAAAGCAGTAAACTATTGACCTAGACGACGAAGTCGATGTCAATAGTTTACTGCTGAGGGTCAATAGTCATTCCCGAGGATGAATATATTTTAATTATTATACATGTATATCATTTTATATACGTAGTTTTTTATTGGCTGAAAATCAGTCACGTGAAAGTCATTCGTATAAACTACTGACTTTAAAACGTGTGCAAACGTGTCCAATCTGGTTTAAACCAGACTTGCGAGTCAATAGTTCTCTCGCCGAGTCAATAGTACCTTCCAGATCATTCAAGCGCTTTATTACCAATGTCAATTATTTACCATAAGCGCTCAATGACATACAATAAAGCTACTTCTTTTTTTTTTGTACCGCTATTAAATTACATCAAACTTTCTTGTTTTTATTTACTAAATGTAATGTTTGTCAACCGAATTATTTTGAGTTTTATAAGATAAAAGTTACAGACAGTGTCCGTTCAAGTTTACCATTAATAATAAGTCTGTAATAAATATGATAAAGAAAAAATATGTTTTTGTTTGTTCATATTATTGAAGAAAACAGTGTTTCCATATTAAAAACAAATTACCCTATCTTGGACACATTTTCTTACTTTTTTCTCTATGATTCAACATAATAAAAAAACTATCTACTTCGGTTTCTGTCAACGGTTTAAACTATTCATCCAAGGGAATGACTATTGACCCGAAGCAGTGAATACTGACCGAGACGCAGTCGATGTCAATAATCTCTAATCAACTGTGCCAATTTTGAACAAAATTGTCATTTAACCGTTGCTTTACTATTGCAAGAAATATATTACAGTTACCAACACTATTTTAACATATTTACGATCATGTACTCTCATGATTTTTAACCAATATTTTATAATTTTAAAATATCTTCTTGTAATGAATGATGTTCTGCCAAATTCACCATGTATGAACTCATTCTGAGTCGTTTTCTTAACACCCAAAATATTTTACAAAACTGTAAATGCACTCTGTCAATTGATATAGCTTGCATGAATCCCCGCACTTCACATCCTTAATTTAAAATTGGAGTTATCAGTTATCAAACAGATCTAACTTATGCGTTGGTGAAATAAATATAGATTTATACAAATATCTATTCATTTTAAAAATGGCTTTTTGTGCTTGACCAGCGAGAGTAGTTTGTGCTTCTGCTGAAGACCCTCCCGTAGAAAAGACTATACCTAAATATATGAACTTGCTAACTATATCTAATGGGGCGCCATCATAAATAAAAATTAAATTATGTGGTAACATTGCGCCATTTCTAAATAAAATAACTTTCGTTTTAGTACAATTTACTTTTAATCTCCATTCTTTGCATAGTTAGATACATATTAAGTCCATCTTGTAACTCTGCTGCAGTGTTAGCAAACATAACTATATCATCTGCATTCAAAAGAATAAACATCTTAAAACATATTAATATCTAAACCTTCAAAGCCGCTATGCTATGTATGAATGCATCTTCTATATCATGTACATGATATAGAAAACTACAATATAGATACTCACTCGCCTTGCCTAACGCCAAGTACACAATAAATTCATCACTCAACTGGTTACATTATTTATCTTTAGACCTAATACATGAGTACATTGATTTAATAATATCAAGAATCTTTCCCCAAATACCGATCTTAGTTAATTTATACAATAAATTATCACGCACAACATAGTCAAAGGCTTTAGTAAAATCAACAAATGCACAGTATAGGTGTCTTTCCCTGATATAAAATGTGTGTAATTAAACCATTTAAAACAAATATATTATCAACACAGTACTTATGTGCGATCTAAATCCAGCCTGTCTTCCAATTGGAATGCTGTATGTTTCTGCCCACTCAGATAACCTATTGTTTAATATACGTGTAAATAATTTACCCAAACAGCTTAATAAAGTAATACCACGGTAATTTTCTACATCATTAATATTGCCCATTTTGTGAAGAGGAATAACAAACCCTTCTGACCAGACTTCTGGGAAATACCCAACCTCAAATACCTTATTAAACATTTTACAGATAACTGGTGATAAAATAGTTTTACCATGAATAAACATTCATTTAATAACATATCAAGTCCAGACGATCGGGTTTGAATTCAGTTGCTTAATTGATTTTATAATCTCATCCTCAGTAAAATGCGTATTAAACTCTTCAAACATTATGTACAACATCTACATCTGGAACAAAGAACTCGTTATTTGGACTATTAATAACTTTAAAATATTGTTCAAAAGAAGACAATGGTATATTTGTAACAATGTCTAACAATAGATTTATAATGTGACCGAGCTTTAACCATATCAATTATATTTATGTCATTTTTTCTTTCTCTATATTTATTTAACTTTTGTAAAACATAAAACTTACTTTCATGAAACTCATCATTATACCATGGATTTTCTTTTGTATTGTTTAAAACGGGAATATCAGCTTTAACATCGCTATTACAATTAAGTTTGCGTTTAAAAATGGCTGAAGACACATCTTCAATAATATCATTAAAATCATGTATACATGAGTTTATATGCCCCCTATTCGTACACTGTTCTATTTTTTCTTACAACTGATTTCTGCTGTCTTGAAACTCTCAATAAATTCTTATCATTATGCCATGCACATTTACATCTTAATCGATCATAATTGTTATATATGATCGACGACCCATTCATTGGTTTACAAAAATCTAAAGAACATGTTACTAAACAATGGTCCGACCATATGTAACACAATCCCAATTAGAACATGTAAAACCAGTATTTATTCCTAATTTCAATTGTTTTTTTCTTTTCAAAGTTATACAAACAACAACAAATTAACAACAAATAAAATCAACAGCAAACAAAGATTGAATTTGCGTTAAGGACAATTGGTCCGCCATCTTTATAAATGTTTTTATCCAAAATGGAATTGGTATGGTCAAGATAACTGTTCAGTCAAATACATATTTTAGGCATGAGCTATGCCAAGCCTATAGTGTATGATGTCTCGCCCGATCTAGATGGATAAATGGACCATTCTGTGGACCAATTTATTTCACGTAAAAAAAACAAAAACGAAACGTTGCGTAACAAACTTTTCGGATATAAAGGGCTCACGTTCTGCCTAATACGTACTCTTTCTGATATTATGTTCACATCAATATATTTGAATTACTGTCATAGAATATATATCTTATATATATATATATCTTTTATTTCAAACAGTAGGCATTCTGCCCACGAGTTCACAAATATCAATATCTACAGAATTACAGGCATATGCTATACAGTTCCGGTAATTGACAATATATTAGTATGCATAAACTGAGTTCATACATGTTATGGATTCTAAGTTGTTGTTTTTTAAACAATTTGAAAAAAATAAAACAACAGCAAAACAAAAGAAAACGTACATTGGGATAAATAATTATAGAACATAAACAGAAATATTCCAATTATATTGAAAACAGATATTAAGAGTATTCAGAGTGGAGAAAAGTGGGTTATTTATTGTAACATGAATCTTCACGTTTCTTAAAGTTCTTAAAAATGTATGTGTATAGCTTTTTTATTGTTCTTAATGGTTTATTCTCTTGTTGCTCTGGCTTCTGCCAAGTCATTGAGTACCTTCATTGTGGCTTTCTAGGCTATTGTTTTTTTTGTATTATATTTACACGAGCATATTTGTGTTTTACTTATATTGCCTATTGATGCTGCCTTGTTGGTTAGAGATTAGATCATGGCGGGGATTTCTTTATTTACACGATTTCTTTATTTATACTGTCCTGTTTTAATGGGATGACAGTAGGGTAAGTGTGAGGTTTGGTGCACCCTAGAACCGGTTTAAACCTCCAGTGGCCTTTGTTGCCACTGACCGTTCCAAGGCGGTATCCCTATTGTCAACCCTTTTGTGTTTGTGATGTCGTTTGAATTTTTTATTACTTTTGCCTTCTTGTTTGTTTTTGTGTTTTGTGGTTGACTGTCGTCCTTGAATGCTGCTTTCCCTGTCCGATATTTTTATCTTTCTTAATTCGCTTATTATTTTTTTATTTTTTTTTTTTTTTTTTTTTTTTTTATTTTTTTTTTTTTAACTTTTTTTTTTTTTTTTTAGCTCTATGTTGGACCAGTCGGACCAGTAACAGAGGAAAGAAATGTTTTTTGGCATATTCTTATCTGTTGATTATATTGCACCACTAATATATCTAAACCTGTGGTAGAATAAGACGGAAGAAAAGGAAACACAAAATTTTGTTAAATCATATGCAGGCATGTTTAAAGTCAAAATGATACTGGATAAATTAGTACATCGTGACGCTGATTTCAATGTTTGATAAAAGTATTGCCGTGTTTCCCTTTAAATTAGAATCCATCGAAAAACCACATTTATTTAATGTATTTTTCCTCACATCGTTGCATGTAATACAGCACTTAATGATTGAACGTTGTGTTTCGTGCGAAATGTTGGTGGTGGTTTTGACGAATGATTCAGAAAATTAGTGTATGGTACGAAAGTTTCTCCACAGACTAAACATTGTATTATACCGGAAAAGTTAATGTTTGGATGATGAGTTATCATGCTTTCTTGCCAGCCACTCCCCACCTTCTACCCTTCCGGGAGTGCATTGTATTTAACCGTAATCCGGGATGTTACATCCTTATAGACGTTGCTGTGGGTTGTACGCGATGGTGTAGTCTCGACTAATTACTCTGATGTTAACATTTTTATTTACCACAAAAGCGTGTCATAACAATTATATAATCAAGCAGTAAATATTTGTCACATGCTGGTGACATGTCTTGTTTGCATTTGCAATTGTGTGGCTTGCAACACACTGACTGATGTGTCCTTTACCTGGTCCCCCTCATTGCGCGGTATCACGTATGTAGCAACGAGAACCAGTCTCGTGTTTGAATACACACGTATGTGTCCCAATGCAATCACGTGGCCTGTGACCGACTGTGGCGATTATAATAGCATGCGTAGCTGCGATTCTTCATGGTGGTTATTGAGAAATATTACTGGACAATATCGTTTCACAGCAATTACTAGTTTATTTTTCAGCTCTACAGGCCAAAGGCCAGAAGGGCTTATGCCATAGTCTTTTGTCCGTCGTCCGTTAACTGTTTGATGTCAGCACTCTAGCACCTTCATTTTTCATCCGATCTTAAAGAAGCTTTACCAGATTATTAATATCAATGAAAGCTCGGAAGAGTTCGAAAACCAGCCAGATCGGACCAGTTACACCGGAGTTATTGCTCTTGAATTAAAGAAATTTGCTATAGTTTGTCTTGTCAACACTCTAGTGCCTCCATTTTTCATCCGATCTTTACTAACTTTTACCAGATTATTAATATCAATGAAAGCTCGAAAGATTTCGAAAAACAGTCAGATCGGACCAGTAACTCCGGAGTTATTGCCCTTCCATTAACGAAAATTGCTATATTGTGTCTTGTCAACACTCTAGCGCCTCCATTTTTCATCCGATCTTTACCAACCTTTACCAGATTATTAAAAGCTCAGAAGAGTTCGAAAACCAGCCAGAGTTGACCATTAAAACCGGAGTTATTGCCCTTGAATTAACGAAATTTGCTATATTTTGTTCTGTCAACACTCTAGTGCCTCCATTTGCATCCGATCTTTACCAACCTTTACCAGATTATTAATATCAATGAAAGCTCGAAAGATTTCGAAAACCAGCCGCATCGGATCAGTAACACCGGAGTTATTGTCCTTGAATTAATGAATTTTGCTACAACTTGTCTTGTCAATACTCTGGTGCCCCCACTTTTCATCCGATCTTTACCAGCCTTTACTAGATCGTTTTAAAATATCTAGAACAACTCGGACCAGTTCAAAAACCAGCCAGATCGCCATAGTTATTGCCCTTGAATTAACGAAAATTGCTGTAGTTTGTCTTGTCAACACTCTAGCGCCTTAATTTTTCATCCTATCTTTATCAAACTTTGCAAGATTGTTGATATTGATGAAAGCTCGTTATGTTCGAAAACTAAACAGATCGGACCAGTAAACACCGAAGTTGAATTATTGAAAAATATGTTAACACTCTAGCACCTTCATTTTTCATCCGATCTTTACCAAACTTTACCAGATTGTTATAAGGTCTTCATTTTGCCGTATTTCAGCAACACTTTGCAGGGATGATCAGTACCAAGCCTAGCTGTGCATATTCCGGTTGAATGATTTTTGGTGGAGTTATGGCCCTTTAAAGGTGTTTATACAAATAATTTGTATGGACTAGTTTTGCTGCACCCCTGACCGGATTTCAATGAAACTTGGCAAGGATGATCAGTATCAAGCCTAGTTGTGCAAATCATGACCATGTTCCGGTTGAATGATTTTTGGCAGAGTTATGGCCCTTTAAACGTTTTACTACACAAACTTTGTCCGGACTAGTTCTCCTGAACCCCTGGCCGGATTTCAGAGAGATGATCAGTACTAAGCCTAGTTGTGCATATTGTCACCGTGTTCCGGTTGAAAGATTTTTGACGGAGTTATGGCCCTTTACATGTTTTTAATACACAAACTTGTCCGGACTAGTTCTGCTGAACCCCTGGCCGACTTACAACGAAACTTGGCAAGGATGATCAGTACCAATCCAAGTCGTGCATATCATCACCATGTTCCGGTTGAAAAATATTGATGGAGTTATGGCCCTTTTAAGGTTTTTCTACACAGACATTGTCCGGACTAGTTCTCCTGAACCCCTTACCCGATTTCAAAGAAACGTTGCAGGGATGATCAGTACCAAGCCTAGTTGTGCATATCATCGTTGTGTTCTGGTTGAATGTTTTTTGGCAGAGGTATGGCCCTTTAAAGGTTTTAATACACTTATTTTGTTCAGACTAGTTCTGCTGAACCCCTCTCTGGATTTCAACGATTGAATTGAATTGATTGAATTGTTGTTTAACGGCTCATCAACACAGTATAGGTTATTCAGAGCCGCCCCAGAGAGAGGGGAAGGATACATAGGAATCCGGGAACCTGCCCTACTCTTATTATCGAATAGATTCCTATGGTTCTTTAACGTGCTCGGAGGATAGACCGATACACGGGACCGCCCGGTTTACGTCCCCATCCGACGGACGAGGCTAAGGGAAAGTGTCTTGCCCAAGAACACACCGACGGAACTCAGTGGCACCACGGAGGATTGAACCCGGGATTTCAACGAAACTTGGCATGAGGACTGATCAGTACCAACCCTAGTTGCGCAAGTCCTTGCCATGTTCCGGTTTAATGTTTTTTGACAGAGGTATGGTCCCTTATAAACAAACATTATCCGGACTAATTTTCCCGAACCTGGTTGGATTCCAATGAAACTTGGCAGGAATTATCAGTACCAAGCCTAGTTGCGCATATCATTGTCGTGTTCCGGTTGAATGATATTTGGTGGAGTTGTGGCTCTTTAAAACGTTTTAATACACAAACTTTGTCCGGACTAGTTCTCCTCATCCACCATTCGACTTTCAACGAAACTTGGTTGCGTATATAAGTGTATTTTGCTTTTGGTGGATTTATGAACCTTTAACGGTTTGATACATAAGCTTTGTCCCCATAATCTCCTGATTATGGCGGATTTATGACCCTTTCTCATGTAAGGGAGACATCTGTTGTTACTAAAAAAACAACCCCTAGTTCTAATTTAGTATGGTTATTTAGGGACTCGAGGTACAACAATTATATAAAATGGGTTTTGAGCGCCTGCATAAAAGAGCCTCTACAGGCGGTCAAAATCTATTTCATACAATTGCTGTGCCGCGAGTCCCTACATAACTGTACCGAATTAGAACTAGGGCTGCTTGTTTAAATTGTTAGCATGGGTCAAGGGTTTCTGTTTCTGTTGTGGGTGTTGTTGTTTTGTTTTGTTTTTTTGCAATGTTTCAAAAGAAGTAATGATGGGAATTTTATGACGACAACCCTTGATATAAGAGCCGTTTTAGTCAGTTGAGCGTCCACAGGCCCTCTTGGGCCTCTTGTTATATAGCTGTTAACCATTTATCGACAACTGAACTTGTTTATACTGTTGTAGTTTGCCTCTCTGTCTGTCTGTCTGTCTCTGCCTCTCTCGCTCGCTCACCCGCCCGCTCGCTTCTTCCTTATTGTATTTTTTGTGTGTTTTTTTTATTTACATTGCCGTTGATCATATTTGAACTTGTTTCTTTATTGTGTTGTCTTATGCTCTCTCTCTCTCTCTGTCTCCTGTCTGTCTGTTGTCTGTCTGTCTGTCTGTCTGTCTCTGTCTCTCTCTCCCTCTCTCGCTAGCTCGCTCGCTCGCTCTACCGCCCGCTCGCTTCTTCCTTATAATATGTGTTCTGTGTGTTTTTACATTGCCGTTGATCATATTCGAACTTGTTTCTTTATTGTGTTGTCTTATGCTCTGTCTCTCTCTCTCTCTCTCTCTGTCTCTGTCTCTCTCTCTCTCTCTCTTGCTTGATGCCAGCTCGATGTCTGTTTACTTCCTTATTTCTTTATTTATTACCTTGATCTACGATCGTCTGAACTAATAATCAATCCGTTATTTCCTCCTTAACCTATCCCTCTAGCTGACTTTATTTATTTATTATTATTATTAAATTATATTATGAAATTATTACCACGAGTCCTGCCTGACCACTTCTTTCTCATACATCATTTATTTTGATCTGAGAAATTGTTGTTGTTGTTGTTGTTGTTGTTGAATTACAATCCACGAAACTACACTTTTTTAATGCAATTTGCCTCACATCGTGGTTTATAATTACAAGATCGACAGCGCCGAATTATCGTGATTAAACTTTGTTTTGCAAAACATGTTCAGTAACACGGTAATGGTGTTGACAAATCGTTTAAAAAGACTGCAAGTTTCCTGAATTAATGCATGATACGAAAACAAAACTTAATACATCTTCACAGACTACGTATCGTAATATACTGGAAAAGTAAATGTTTGTATGCTAAAGTATCGTGCTTTCTTGTCTGCCACCTCTCCATGGACCCATCCGGAAGTGCATTGTATCTAACCACAATTCGTGAGATTACGTCTGTATAGACGTTGCTGCGTGTTGTATGTGGTTATGTAATGAATGGTGTTTTGCGGCACGTCGACACATAAATAGATCATATTGTGCACAAAAACTAATGAGAGATGAAGAAATGAAGTAGTAAATAAAATTAATGTAATTATATAAAGATAAAATTATTTACAAATAATGGATGATATGGTAGTAAAATAAACTATGTATATATGTAAATCAACAAATGCCCGTCAACGGGTGTATAAACAAGTAAATATATATAAGCACATATTATAATGATTTATAAAAAGGAGTATGATAATGGACCTTTGGAAACGACCGAGCACGACACATACGAAATATTGCAGTGTCGGTTTGATTGAGACTGTTCATGAGCGATAGTGAAATTATGCTAGCTACCGCTCACGCCCTCCAGCCCCTGGTTGAGCAGAACTCAATATTATACAATTGTAACCATCCAGAAGATGGCATGCATATGGCGGTGGACATGGAGTGCACTACTTCTCCATGTCGTACGGCGTATGGTCCCAGTATATAATACAATTAAATGCCCCGAAGAGCGAAATAAACATAATGGAATGAATGAATGGTGTTTTACGGCACGTCGACACATAAATAGGTCATATTGTGCGCAAAAATTGATGAAAAAAGAAGAAATGAAGTATTATTTAAAAATTAGTGTGAATATATAAAGATTAAACTATTAAAAAATAAGGGATGATAAGGTGTAATATAAACTATGTATGTAAATCAACAAATGCCCGTCAACGGGTATATAAACAAGTAAATATATATAAGAACACATTATAATGATTTATATAGTCTGATCTCTTTGAGGAAATCTAAAACAAGACTAAAATCTACAGTATCATATAACTCTTTCATAGTATTAACATTGTAGTACCTTTGACGCATAGGATCAAAGTCTACACATTCCAATAAGATGTGTTTGACCGTTAACGGTGCAAAGCAGGGTATACATTCTGGTAATTGCTCACCTTGTAATAAATATGAATGAGTATAACGTGTATGCCCTATCCTGCACCGGGCTAGTATAACTTCCTCTCGACGAATGGGTCTAGTAGAAGAACGCCATTCTCCGAGTAACGGTTTAATTGAATGGAGTTTATTGTTAAAGGACAAATCCCAAGCGGTTTGCCAAGAGTTACGAATATATGTGTTAATACAACTTTTAAAATCAGTATAAGGTAATTTGGTATAAGATATAGGTAAATCTAATGCTGCCTTAGCAGCACTATCAGCTCTATCATTACCACGTATTCCTACATGGCTTGGAAGCCAGCAGAAAATAATAACATGATCAATTATAAGAGAATTGTATTTTTCTAAAAGTTGAAGCACAACTGGGTTATCATGTTTCATATTACCCAGTGCTTGAAGAGATGAAAGGGAATCAGAAAAGATTACGAAATGGTCATCCTCAGATTCCTGAATATAATTTAAGGCAAGTTCAATTGCCTTAAGTTCAGCTGAAAAGATAGAGGCCTTGTCAGGCAGGCGGCTCTTTATGCTGTGTTTGTGAACAGCTGCTGCAGCTACCTTATCTCCATCTTTAGAGCCATCTGTGTAGATATGTTGAAAGTCACTGTATTTCGATATAATTTCATTAAATTTGCTTTGAAAGACAGTAGGGTCTGTACTGGATTTGTTATTATTACAAAGATCAAAAATAATTGTTGGAGTTTCCAAAGTCCACGGTGGAATTTGTGGTACTTTGTACTTGGCAATCAAATTTAGGTCGATTTCAGTGTCTCTTAATTTTGGTTTAATACGAAGACCAAATGGTCGAATGGCCTTCGGTTTTCGATCAAAAAGAGGTTCACAACTAGGATGAAAAACGTTATCGAAAGTTGGGTTTGAACGGTTAGACTTTAATTTAATGGCGTATTGAAGAGCTAATTTAAAGAAATCCCCGCTATGATTTAATCTCTAACCAACAAGGCAGCATCAATAGGCAATATAAGTAAAACACAAATATGCTCGTGTAAATATAATACAAAAAAACAATAGCCTAGAAAGCCACAATGAAGGTACTCAATGACTTGGCAGAAGCCAGAGCAACAAGAGAATAAACCATTAAGGGCACGACATGAAAGATTATAGACAAACATCAAACGGCACCGTCCCAATGGGCTTTAGGTAGGCGTCATCATAGGGTCCACAGCTTGTCCGGTCATCGTACAATTACAGAGGAAAGCATAGTGGCGAACTGTAAAAGGGTCCACAAACAAGCATGCAGTACGTTGTAAAATGATAGGGTCATAACCTCTTTTGATAAACTTTTTAACAAGTTTAACAAAGATAGTATGAAAGTGATCATGACCATGAATCTTACGAAGTTTATAAATCACATCACCATAGAAGTCAGGTTGTGATAGTCCTTGTCAAAGTCTGCTTTCGTTCAAGAAATCTAAAACAAGACTAAAATCTATAGTTTCAAATAACTCATAGTATTAACATTGTAGATCTTTGCCGCATAGGATCAGTCTACACATTCCAACAAGATGTTTGACCGTTAACGGTGCAAAACAGGGTATACATTCTGGTAATTGCTCACCTTGTAATAAGTATGAATGAGTATAACGTGTATGCCCTATCCTGCACCGGCTAGAACAACTTCCTCTCGACGAATGGGTCTACTAGAAGAACGCCATTCCCCGAGTAAGGGTTTAATTGAATGCACCATTCCCCCATTAAGGGTTTAATTGAATGGAGTTTATTGTTCACTGACACATCCCAAGAGTATTGCCAAGAGTTACGAATATATGTGTTAATACAACTTTTAAAATCAGTATAAGGTAATTTAGCATTATATATATGTTAACCTATTGCTGCTTTAACAGCACTATCAGCTCTATCATTGTGTCAATAAAATCGGTATAAGTTGTTAACATCTATTTCACCACAAAAGCAATCATAGCAATAACATAATTAAAATTACTAATTTAGTAGATTAAAACCCGGATCTTCCGCTCAGCATTCCGTAAGCTCTATCTATTGATTTATGAATGCCATCATTAATCATCTTTTTAAATTATTTTTAATTTATTGTAGACTAAAAAGAAGAAAAGGGGACTGATCGAAAGGTTTAGATTGAATGATCCGTAAATAAAAGACAAGTTTTTAATAAATCATCCATTTTGCATGATAGTAAATTAAGCAGCATTACAGGCTAACAGCATGATATGGAATATAATCTTAGTAATGAAGTATGGTCTCATCGAATTGGTTGATTTAAACATCAAAATGGGCATAGCCCATCGAGGTATTTAAGTCAACCAACGAGATTAGACCATAGGCTATTTCTTTTGAAGATTTCATCTGTCTGCCATGCCCTAACTTCCGGTAACTGATAGAGTACTTCAGTCATTATGACAGGTGTTGTTTTCAATTAAATGATTTACAACTGTTCAAATACAAAGTAAATATTAACGACCATGCTACAATACCATTTAAAGTATGCATCAACCACTAGGGTTTGAGGACATCTTGTCACACAACGTTTAATTAATGGGAATACCAGTACAAGTATGTCTTCATTTAACAGCTGGTTAACAAACGATTGAATCACGTCAAAACATTCAATACTTGTTCATTACGTATGAACGTGGATATTAAATAGGTTAATACATATTCAACTTTTCAAATATGTTAAATATATATACAAGTATCAAAGAAAAACAAGCGAATATACAGATGAAACATAAATATTGTATTAAAGGGACACATGTCAATCTTTAGAGCTCACGGCATCCCGTTAGTTTTCCTACATACATGACATAACTTGTATTTTTTCAATCATTAATATTAATTATTAGGATAGTTCAAAACAAATTGTGTTACATATTACTACCTATTGATTATATTGCACCAATAATCTATTTAAACATTTGGTAGAATAACGAAGAGAATTGAAATCTTAATTTTTTATTTAATTATATGCAATCAATTTTAAAGTCAAAATGATACAGGATTAATAAATCGAGGTGTTAATTGTAATGCTTGATATAAAACACAAGATTGTCAAATGTCCTTTTAACGTATAAGACGTTTGTAGCAGTACTAAACCTACTGTCTACAGGTGGCACGAAATATAAATCTTACTGGTGTTTCTTATTCAATCATCAGTACAGTTACATAGAAATTAACACTCTGACATGTAATATTGCGATGATACTAATAATCTGATGATGTCAATGATGATCATCAAATGCCTCCTTTGAGGGTTGATGATATGATGATGAGCTCCAATGAGATTATGACATGTGGACCTTCAGGGAGGTTTGCTGACGGGCCAGACACGTGTCGCCTCCACAAACGGGTACCGTCTCCACCCGTTCTTTACGTTATACACCAGCTGGTTTCACCGAGATGGTGTCACCCCGAGGGCGTACACACTCAGAGAGCTTAGCCCCACTCCTGGAGGTGTAGGCTGTAACGATACATACGTTTAGACGCCGGTTCATAAACCAAACAATCGTATACAACAATCCTTACACATGAAACAACTTATTTAAAATACATGCGAAACATTCTCTTTAGTGATATTATCAATGTGGCTGTATTCTGATCTTATAATACTGTTCATATATATCAGAATTGAATTGAACTGAATGTTGTTTAACGGTTCATCAACACAGTATAGGTTATTAGAGACGCCCCAGAGAGAGGGGAATGATACATAGGAATCCGGGAACCGCGCCGTACTCTTATTATCGCAAAGACTCCTATGGTTCTTTAACGCGCTCGGAGGATAGACCGATACACGGGACCGCCCGGTTTACGTCCCCCATCCGACGGACGAGGCTAAGGGAAAGATATATGATAATTATAATATACACACACGTGACAGATATTAACATTGCAAATACAACAAAATAATCACTACGTTTTTTTTTGTTTCATACATATTTAAAAAAATCAAAAACATACACATATTATGGTATGTCAATGACAAACGAGGATGTTCTAAAATAAGATATCTAGTGTGTTTTTTTTAGTCTGTTAAAATGGATGTAGATAGCCTTAATACAAGTGCATCGGAAATGAATTTACTTAAACGAAGAATAATCTCTTTGTTTAATGACTGCAACAATTCCACAAATTTAAACATGCTTGGTCTAGCTGTGTAATATTTAGGAATGTATTTGTTTCTAATGTTAGTAAGTAGTACAGATTAAAATAAAATGGTACTCGTCTTCAATATCGTTAGTGTTACAAATTTCTCGCTGTTCTCCCTCTTGAGTATCTCCCTGTTTCTATTGAATTAAAATTATCGAACAATGCATTAAAACATGGCAATTTACCAATAATACCCCGTCGAAACTGTTCCCTATGCAATTCGTCCCATTTCATAGACACAGTTTCGTATGAATGTTTATCATTATTCCCGGCGTGCGTTTTGCCAGCAAGAGTGAACGATAACGGTGCATGGTCACTAAATTCATTAAATGCATGTATACAAAAATCGCTCACACATGGAAAATCGCGTTCTTTTAACAAAAGATAATCAATTACGCTGCTTCCATGCCTATTAACGTACGTTATACATCCCACACCACAATCTGACCCTAATCCACCATTGGCCAATCGAACAGAAGTAGCTTTACACAAGTCCACTAACCTGTTACCTTGTGGATTCGCACATGTATCTTTTGAGGCCCGCTTTAGGGGGTTATCTGGAAAAAAAGCAGAGTAATCAATATCGTTAATTACGCTATCACATACAACAAAATCGCACCTATTTGACACTCTGCCATTACAATCACCTGCAATAAATGTTTTACCTAAAAATTCATAATAATATAGATCATCTTGCAAAAGCCGAAAAAGATCCGTATGTAGCTGCATTAAACAAACGTATCGAATATAAAACGTCATCATACACGTTAACATCTGATTCAATATTCAGTCTTACATTATATTATATCTACAATCTCCAAGTTGAATATACTAAAAACAAAAAAAAGTTTAGCACGACTTTTTAAAGGGACACTGTCCATAACTTTTAGCTTATAACAAACACAATAATTATGTTCGCAAACATTACACACTAAACATTATTGAATATTTACTAATTAAAAGCAAGATTGTTTAACGGAATTCAATCGCGGTACAAAAAAAAGTAAATCCGCTTTGTGCGTTTGAAAAAAGAGTATGATAATGGACCTTTGGAAACGGCCCAAACTAAAATTACACTCACATTAGTAATAATAGTGTGCGTGAGCGAAAAGTGGTCGACAACGCTCACGACTGAGCTAAGCGGGCTATACATATTATACAATACATATACATACAATACATACTTTGGTGAAAACCTAATTCTCTAATGGAGTCACGTGATCGCAGAAAAGGTAAATATTGTGGGTCCCACTTTATTTACATATAATAATTAAAACTTTTTTTCTTCAAACTCACGAATGTATTCCTACATACTTCTTAGGGTCTATCCTCATGTTTTCATGTATACATTTCACTGAATAAAAGTCAGACAGTTATTTGGTTATGCTCAATATCTGCTTATTTACGGACAGTGTCCCTTTAAGTACATAGATTAGACGTATGAAGATTGATATATAATTGATTGAAAATATTAAATATGCTAGGTAAGGATGCGATTTTCAAAATAGTGTGTTGTTTTATTGTTTTCTTAGCGAAGTATCTGAATTACCTCCCATACATTAAAAACAACGTAATTCATTAGGCCATCAATAAAAAATTGTTTGTTTGCTGTGCTCCTACCCAGAATTTTGAGGGTGGGTAGGTAGGTATGGATTTATTTTTTTTATTGATTTTTTTTTTTCATCAAAAGCTTATCCAATCTACAACACTGTAAAGGCCCTAGTACGATGTTAGGGCATAGGTTATTAAAACTAAACACAAGGACGTATTTAAGGTAGGAAAAAGTTTTATTTTTAGATATTTTTTTTATATATATTGTTCGCATATATTATGCCATTTTTGTACTAAGGCAACTTTTTGATAACCTTTGCAATCCAGATTAGATGCCCGAGGTCATTAAAAAATTTTGAGTCGCGGCCGAATCGGGTGAGTCGGTCGGAGCACGGCAAACAAACATATTTTTATTGATGGCCTTATATAAACATATATTCACATACCTCAATAACCCACGAAATGCCCATCTCACCAACTGTTCTGACTAGTTTTCAACTCGATTGTTGATTAATCTGAGAACATGGTCGACTTATACCAACTTCCCTGCCCAAACCGGTTATCATGCACGTTCTCCGTGAGCTGGCCATATGGGTACAGAAGAAAGCTGAAGTATCTTAATGCATGTAAACGGTATAGTAAGGTAGTGTTTTTATCTTTCTAAAGTGGTAGAATTATGTAAGGATCCTTAATGTTTAAACTATTGCCTTTTTTCTATTGATTTCTTTCTCTATATGTGCTATATATAAAATAAATAAAGAAAGTACTTGATTTAATGCCCTAACATGTGCTTAAAATGCATATTGCATCGAAATGGCTTTCATTGTCTGAGGTTGGATAGATGTTTTATTAGAATATGGGTCAATTCAAAGGGAAGCAACCTGTAAATAATTAATGCAGGGGAGAAAGCAAACATTACTAACTTTGTTTTATAAAATGTTATGGGTAAAATGAAGGATTGTCATTGTTTTGATGATATTAACAAGATCACGAAAACTATTCGGATTGGTGACAAAGAATCCGCATTGTACATCGTACTTATATGAAGTTACGTGTCGACTGGGGTTTCCCGAAATCAACTTAGATGTCATCCTATATTGCGTACATATACGGCTAAGCCTTCGTATGGTGATTGTAAATGAAAATACTACATCTATTTTAAAAATATTATTTCATTAAAAGTCTAAAAATGTGCCGAAAAGTGCTTGGATACCAGTATAGTCCCAAGGTCTGACTGTGATTCGGATGAATAAGTAAACTCCTTGTTATGGAGATAAAAGGATGTGAATAATTCAGAGATTTTTTTTAAATAATCATGTGGGGATATTGGGTACCCACTGGCCCAGTTAGCTCAGTTGGAGAGCACTCTCCATGTAAGTGAGGGATTCCAGATTCGGATTCCGTACCGGCCGCACGTTTCCCCTTGGTTACTTCACTGGCGATGACATGGATACAAATACCTCTATGCACCTGTATGCAGGTTTATGGCGATGAAAATAATTTGGTGAATGCGGCATAGCGGCACCTGAGGGTCTTAACAATTAAAAGGGTAAGAAGTGTTGTGGTATTGGGTGCCCGATGGACCGGTTATCTGATCTTAACTCAGTTGATAGAGCACTCTTCCTGTAAAAACATGTACTGCAGTACAGAAGAAATAAAGAAGACCGACTGCATATTTCTTCACAAAAATTAAATGATAGTGTACCTCTGCATAACTGTGTCCGAGTCTGTGGATTCATCGCTATCTGTCGACGATAAACGAACACAATCATCTATAATCCGCAGTATTCTAGCGAGCAAAACTGTCCTGTTTGCTTCCATTGCATTCCATTGAAACGCTCGCAATGCCTCTGGATGAGAGAGACTTCAAAAGCGCGGTAAGCAAGCCATTGTTTTCAGTTTTGTTAAAAAGAGTATAATAATGGACCTTTGGAAACGGCCGAGCAGGACACATACGAAATAGTGCAGTCTCGGTTTGATTGAGACTGTTCATGAGCGGCAATGAAATATGCTAGCTACCGCTCACACCCTCTAGCCCCGGGTTGAGCAGAACTCAATAATCATAAAATCAATAATACACAATTTTAACCATCCCGAAGATGGCATGCATACGGCGGTGGACATGGAGTTAATTGATTCCCCATGTCGTACGGCGTATGGTCCCAGTATCTAATAAAATTAAATGCCCCGAAGAGCGAAATAAATATAATGGAATTTAGTTGAGAGCAGCGGTTATGAAGCCTGCGTATCACAAGTAACAGCCAAAAGACTAAATTAAAAAGCAGACAACATATCCTATAAGTGGTTCAACAATACCCAGAGCCTTTTATCGGCCGGAGTAGTGGAACCACCGAATCAAAAATTAAGTAAGAAAACAAAAGAAATTGAAAATGTACCACCGATAACTAAATATAAGTATCGGGCTCAGCGATCTCCAAAGATCGAATGAATAACAGTAGTGATTTTCATTGGTTCACGGATTTAACGAGTAACGCGTTACATGCTGCTTCTCTAACGCGTTAGAAATGTGAAATATATATTTCTAACGGGTTGTTAGAAATATATTTCTAACGGGTTACTCCTAGAATGCGAAATTGGCTTAAAAAGTAACGCGTTACTGTTTGATAAAAGATGTAAAGACTAACGCATTGCTTTTTCGTGTCTAACGCGTTAGAAAAAGTTCGAATAACATTCATTTTCCATTAAATATATAGGGGAAATGTCATTTCTAACGCTTTAGAAACTCGGGAGTAACGCGTTGGAAAATTCGGAGTAACGCGTTACTTTTGGGACTTATGACATGAACCGCCGCTCATACTTATGTGACATGTAACGCGCAAATGACCGTTCTGGCCAGCTAGTTTCTAGCGAGTTAGAAAATGTTTTACCCGGACCAAGTAACACGTTACTAAAACAAGAGTAACGCGTTAGAAAACTGATACTCGATTATTTTCAGTTAAACAAATAAAGGAAATCTCATCTCTAACGAATTAGAAAATCGGGAGTAATGCGTTAGAGATGGAATAAGTAACGCGTTACATTTTTGTAATGCTTACTTTTGGACTTATGACACCAGGGGCGTAGCTTGGCCTTTTTGACGGCATAGGCCCGCAGTTAAAGTCATTATGCTAGTGGGGTCCTGGGACATGCCCCCCACCCCCAACGATTTTTTTTTATGTTTGAATGCATTAGATGCGTGCTGACGTATATTTTAGACTTTAAGAAGGGCGAAGATAACTAAACAGATATATATGAAAATTATATGTTCTGGTTACTACGCCTCCTATACAGCCCCGCCACCCTATACAGCCACCCACACCCCACTCCCCCCGATTGTTATTGCATTTTTGGAATTTTTAATTTTTCTATTTCTGAAAATTATGCGTATGCCCGGGCCTACAGGGCTTATGCAGAGCTACGCCAATGGACACGAACCACTACTCATATCTTACATACATCTATAAGCAGATATTCTTAAAAACACTCGAAATATTGCTTACTACTAATATTGGTCGTAAACGCTGTAATCGTTTGAATAATAATAACTAAGACATCTTCCTTGAGGGAGAGTTCGGGCTATATAATTATAGACACTGTAACGAGGTCTTTGATTGGTCGAATAATTTTAGCTCATCGCGTTAGGTTTCCATTGAGTAACGCGTTACTTATGTGACATGTAACGCGCAGGTGACCTTTCTCGACAGCTTTAGAAAATGTGTTACCCGGATCAAGTAACGCTTTACTAAATCGAGAGTAACGCGTTAGAAAATTGACAAAAATCGCTTATTTTCAGTTAAAGAAATAGGGGAAATCTCATCTCTAACGCGTTAGATGTAATAAGTAACGCGTTACTTTTTGTAACGCGTAACTTTTCGACTTTTGACACGAAAAACTATATTTATTTGTAAACTCTCAATATAAAGCTCAATGTCGGAAACTTTCAAGTATTGATTTGTGGTAACAGTGGTAAATATTAACATAGATCACAATTTCGCAATTGATTTAATACATCCTTTTTTTGTGGTAACAATATATTTCTAAACGTTTAATATGATGCCTGGGTATTCCTATGCGGATTGCATAAAGGGAATTCAAGCAAAAGTTGTTGAATCGCAAAATGAAAGCAGATGGATTGTCTTTTTTTCACTACTGCAACGCCACCTTTACTTTTACATCAAGGGAAAGTAATTTTCGTCTAATTCTTTACTATCAACCGCCGAAAATTACATTTGCTGTATGAATACTCCGACTTGGATGCGGTTCATCAACTTTTGTTAAATTTTCCCGTACACAGTCCGCATAAGAACGCTCAGTCACTCATTATGTGAAATGATTATAATTAAATCAATTACATTTTATGGGATATGCCCTGTACTATTCCGACCTGGATACGCGACAGATGTCGGTGTGTATGCGACAGATGTCGATGTATAAAGAAGGAAAAACCTGTGTTGTGTTTCTCCATAAATCTGTGTCGTGATCGGTATGTCAGTGACAAAACTCCATGTGTAAACACGCGGGTTGTTAACTTGCACGATATACATGTGTTATTATGTGTTAAATAGTGCGTTATTTGCGAAGATAGCACATTTATTTGAGCGAGGATTATTCCTTTAAATGTAAGTATATTTGTAAACATTAGCATGAAATATTGTTTTAAAACGATATATGTTTATTCAACAGTTACTCACCAATCATTGTTTCACTGATGAATTTAGATTATTCCTGGTTATAAATGTCGATCTTATTTATCTCACACTGTCCTTGATGTCGGTATTACGGACGCTAGATTAAAGAACGCCATGACTCTCTTGTGATGTTGCCGATTATTATATGCTGTGCATTTTCCTTTATACCTGGAAGAGGGTCCCAAAGGGGTTTTGCGTGAAAACGTTATCGGGGTGTTTTTAAAAACGTGACACGTGAAACAAATAATATTTTTGCGTGATTGCGTGAAAATTATATCGGCGTAATCCGTGATTTTGGTTTTGGTAAAACGTGATCGCGTGATATGGTGACGTGAAACGTGAATTTTTAGTCCTTTTCAGTCTTTTTAGTGTCCCTCCTCCTCCCCCCCCCCCCCCCCCTCCCACCCCCCGAGATGCCAGAATGCTGTTGTCAATTTGAAAGCCTCAGAATGCATCTGACGGCTCAAGTTTGTGTGTGATTGTGTGTGGTTTTGTTTTGTTGTTTTAACATTTAACGTGAAATGTGAAAGTTCTGCTATTTTCACGTGAAGACGTGATCCTTGTTTTTATTTTACGTGATCACCTGAACACCCCCCCCCCCCCCCTTTGGGACCCCCCTGGAAGACCTATCATGATATGCAGTGCATTTCCCTTTATATTTGGACGACCTTTCATGATATGCAGTGTAGTTTTAACTATATTAATGTACTGAATGTATTAATCGGCAACATCATAAGATAGTCACGACGGTTCCATATTAGATGTCGATAACAGTAAACTGAGTGAGAAATCCTTTTATGAGAGGGGTTGGCGGGGGTACGGGAGACAAGAGGCGGGGCGGAGGACGGGGTCGGGAGAGAAAGGGGCGGGAGGTTAAAATAACAAGTTTGTAAAAAGAAAAAGAAAGAATTATCATAGTTTAAGAGTCGATTTGCGTGAAATAATCTGTCTATATCCTATCAAAATTCTTAATGAAATGGAGCGCTGTGGTCTGGTGGTAGAGCGCTGGACCCATGATCCAAAAGTCGTGGGTTCGATTCCCGTCATTGCCATATGCGTTATGCGTTATATGTCCCTGAGCAAGACACTTTATCTGCATTGCTTAGTACTGGTTCTACCCAGGAAGACATCGAGCGTGATTCAAATAAGTTTATAGAGCTTTCGTTACAATCGATGTAAAATAAATAAGTTTAAACTTTAATTAAATGGTCTTAACATTAAGAAGTATGACCTATTATCGACCATTATCTTGTCTCCGCGATCGATAGTTTCATCGATTACGTTGTTTATCAGTTCTCTAAGGGAGAGGAGAGAAAGGGGGAGGGAGAAAGGAGATAGTGGGAGGGAGAAGTGAGACAAGTGGGAGGGCCACCCCATATACCCTCCTCTTTTATGCCCGAAATCTGAAAGGGTTGGAGGCATATATTGATCACTTTGTCCGTACGTAAGTCCATCCGTCGGCATGTACCTACCCTAGATACATTACGAGGTTATTTGTAAGAACTTTTCACGACCTTTTGTTTTCCACTTTGTTGCTGATCTGCACAATGCGTGTCTCAAAAAACTGTAAACACGTTTATGCATTTAACTAGGCCATTTTTCTTTCAGATGGAAGTTCAACCTTTGGATGGATCATTTGAAGAAATAGATGACAACAAACATACCAAAAACTCCAAGCAGCCACAGCACGAATGTGATGTACTAGTATGCACTTTTAAAACGAATAATAAACAAAATCTGCGACGCCATATGAGAAGACATTTGGAAAAATCTGTCGAGTGCCCAGAGTGTCACTTTATGACATATACAGAAGGAGACTTGAAAGTTCACCAGAAAAAGGTTCACGGTGAGGGGCTTATTTGTGACCACTGCTCCAAAACGTACAAGAGCTTATCTGGCCTTCAACACCATCAAAAGAAATTGAATGGGGACTTTACATATAATTGCAAGATCTGCAAAAAGGGTTACAACGTGAAAGCGCACTATGAAGGTCACATGAATAAACATTTACAGAATCAGCCATATGAATGCCCGTCCTGCAAGACAAAGTTTGCTTACAAAAATTCTTTCAAACGGCATGTGGCTTCGTGTACCGGGAATGCTATAAAATGTGAAATGTGTAACATGACGTTTGCATCTGTGGCTTCAGTTAAAGACCACAAAAAGGGTAAACATGGCAACAGTGTCCACAAATGTGAGATATGTGGAAAATCGTTTACATGGAGGGCAAGCTATTACAGACATTTAAAAACACACACATATGAGGATAATTTTTTTTAGTTATCACAATGTGATAGAATGAATTACAGACATTTAAAAACACACACATATGAGGATAAAGATTTTTAGTTATCACAATGTGATAGCATGAATTACAGACATTTAAAAATACACACATATGAGGATAACGATTTTTAGTTATCACAATGTGATATAATGCATTACAGACATTTAAAAACACACACATATGAGGGTAATTGAATTGCATGTTGTGTAACGGCTCATCAACATAGTATAGGTTATTTAGAGCCGCCCCAGCAAGAGGGGAAGGATACATAGGAATCCGGGAACCTGCCCTACTCTTATTATCGAATAGATTCCTATGGTTCTTTAACGTGCTCGGAGGATAGACCGATACACGGGACCGCCCGGTTTACGTCCCCATCCGACGGACGAGGCTAAGGGAAAGTGTCTTGCCCAAGAACACACCGACGGAACTCAGTGGCACCACGGAGGATTGAACCCGGGGCCTCCGGTTACAAATCCGCCGCGCTACCGACTGAGCCACGTATGAGGATAAAGATTTTTAGTTATCACAATGTGATAGAATGAATTACAGACCTTTAAAAACACACACATATAAGGATAAAGATGTTTAGTTATCACAGTGTGATAGAATGAATTACAGACATTTAAAAACACACACATATAAGGATAAAGATTTTTAGTTATCATAATGTGATAGAATGAATTACAGACATTTAAAAACACACACATATAAGGATAAAGATTTTTAGTTATCACAGTGTGATAGAATGAATTACAGACATTTAAAAACACACACATATAAGGATAAAGATTTTTAGTTATCATAATGTGATAGAATGAATTACAGATATTTAAAAACACACACATATAAGGATAAAGATTTTTAGTTATCACAGTGTGATAGAATGAATTACAGACATTTAAAAACACACACATATAAGGATAAAGATTTTTAGTTATCATAATGTGATAGAATGAATTACAGACATTTAAAAACACACACATATAAGGATAAAGATTTTTAATTATCACAATGTGATAGAATGAAATAAATGTATGTGCTTTCATATTAAGATGTATGTGACATTTAAAGTGATTACTATACATTAATTTTGAGTGTTAATAAATACTGATAAAGGTTATGCTTTGGTTTTGCTTTGGGAGAAAAAAACACAATTAAGAGAATAAAGCAGCAGATTCTGTTGTATTGAGTCTGTTCATGAGAAGTAATGAAAGAAGCAATACCTCTCACGCCCACTAGCATCGGCTTAAGCGGTATTCTACTTCAAAGGCTCGTTGGGCCCAAAGGACCAGTAAAAAAAACACTACTGATTAAACTTACTTTTCAAACTCTTTCTTGCTAAAAAATTAAGTAACTAACATCATCACTGTTTCAAGTGTATTAAGTCCAACCACATGTTTATAAAATATTATATAAAATGAACAATACATACATAAATATGTTTTAGCTATTGAGTATTAAGGAGGGTTTTATAAAATATTATATAAAATGAACAATACATACATAAATATGTTTTAGCTATTGAGTATTAAGGAGGGTTTTATAAAATATTATATAAAATGAACAATACATACATAAATATGTTTTAGTTATTGAGTATTAAGGCGGGTTAAACACAATTCAGAACATATGATGATTTGCATATTTCTTTATGTTCAATAGTTAGGAAAGAATAAACAGTGTAAATGATTATTGATGAAATAAAAAAAACATTCTTATAGGTTATTAGATTTGTATTGGGATATATGCACGAGTTTTTTTGCCGCGTAATATTATTGCGCGACTTAAGGAGCGCAATATTTATACGCAGAAAAACTGGTGCATATAGATAGACGGACGGACGGACGAACGGACGGACAGACAGACAGACAGACATGAAGATTCAACATACAATTTCACAAAGCATGGGCTGAGCTGATACAATGAGAAGGCGTATATATAACACTTCATTACATCAATCAATTACAATTCATCACAATTTCCTTAACACATATCATATAAAATTCGCATAAGTAAAAGAAAACAGCTTGTTATCCGTATTATAAATATATATCATACAATGTGAATATTAGTACAGCTATGCATGCATATTAATCCACCACGGATTTGTAATAGTTATTAATAGTTGCAATTCAGTTGCTGACTACTTTAACTTAGTTTGTCTACCACAGACTTTAAAGAAACAATGGCATATATATCCGTTGTAGAGTGAAGACAAGTTTTAACCAAGTAAATGAAAACACTTCACTGACAGTCAAACTACAAGACACGCAGTCCCAGTAACTGAAACACGTTACTGTATTACCAATGTGCTTGCATTCTTCACCAAAAAACGTTTCTAAGTAAAATGATCAATATGCTTTGTTTCATAATGATTAATACGTACATAAGTTTACAAACATGACACATAACTTTACAACCATGATATATTACATACATTACTGTAATACATACATTATATTTAGAAATAGCTTATTTCTGTATAGTGTTTCGTTTCGTGACTTAAATTTCTGATACTAACGCTTCTTTTCTCGATTTACATCTCTCCATTGAAAGTGGTGAAATAATTAGCAAAATATATGACAAGAGAGATGATTTTAATTTTGATATTGTTAATTATCCCCATTTAGATTGGTATGTTCCCCGAGCATCTTCTTATGGGGTCTATGGGTCTCAACTTATTCGTTTTTCTAGAGCTTGTACTCGAGTTGAGGACTTTAATATTCGTAATATTTGAATAACTAAAAAGCTACTCCATCAGGGCTATCGTTACCATAAACTTCATAAAAACTTTGCACAATTGTGTTATCTTCTTTCCAAATATAAAGTTAATTTAAGAACTCTTCTGCGACAAGGACTATCACAACCTGACTTCTACGGTGAAGTGATTTACAAACTTCGTAAGATCCTTGGTCATGATCACTTTCATACTGTCTTTGTTAAACTTAATTGTTAAAAGGTTTATCAACAAATGTTATGACACTATCATTTTGCAACGCACTGCATGTTTGGTCGTTGACCCATCTACAGTTCGCCACTGTGCTTTCCTCTTTAATTGTGCGATGACCGGACAGTCTGTGGACTCTATGATGACGTCTACCTAAAGCCCAAAAGGACGGTGACGTTTGGTGATTGTCTGCAATCTTGTCTTGTCGTGCCCTCAATGATTTGTTCTCTTGTTGCTCTGGCTTCTGCCAAGTCATTGTGTACATTCTTTGTGGCTTTCTATGCTATTGTTTTTTTGGTATTTATATATACACGAGCATCTTTGTGTTTTACTTATATTGCCTATTAATGCTGGTTGGTTAGAGAATAGTTCATGACGGGGATTTCTATATTTACACTGTCCCATTTTATTGGGATGACAGTAGGGTAAGTGTGAGGTTTGGTGCACCCTAGAACCTGGTTTAAACCCCCAGCTGCCTTTTTTTGTCACTGACTGTTCCAAGGCGGTAGCCCTATTGTCAACCCTTTTGTGTTTGTGATGTCTTATTTGGCCATTTATTCATCTTTAAAGTTCTTTGTTTATGTGAGTGTTTATGTTGGCTGTCGTCCTTGAATGCTTCATTTCCTGTTCGAC
Source organism: Cyrtodaria siliqua (assembly GCA_037043455.1). Classification (NCBI taxonomy): domain Eukaryota; kingdom Metazoa; phylum Mollusca; class Bivalvia; order Adapedonta; family Hiatellidae; genus Cyrtodaria; species Cyrtodaria siliqua. The sequence goes on from JAWPHD010007265.1 coordinate 93,292, forward strand.
CTGTATGTCTATATTAGACCTGTACAACTAACTACGGTAAGGATTACGATAAAAATATCGACTAAAACAGAGGGGTTTTCTCAAGAGGCAATACGCATTAATGCTCGACAAAGCTATATATAGGCAAGTGAAATGTATTATTCACACTACATGAATTTGTAGGGAAAAGTGGGTGGTCTGCCACGTCTACAAAAAAGCAAGTCATATGTAGCCTAAAATGTGCTGAAAATAACGCACACCACCATTCAACCAAACATCTAAGCATAATTATTTTAGAATTTATTAAACTAGTTAGCATACATGATATGATGAGTTGTTTTATCATACAAACGATCAGTTATTCGCCATGCTTCCTTTTCTAAGCCTCTCCGTGGCCGAATAGTTAACGACGTTTTGTTGTAAACCTTCGCCTCTCACAGCTCGACTTATAAGTGAGAAAGTGTCGATTCTTACGGATGGCGGGATGTGTACAGTACTGGTTCTACCCAGGATAGGGGCGTCCTTGGCCGAGAGGTTGAAGTCTCTGACTTGAAATCAATTGCCCCTCACCGCTGTGAGTTCGGTCTCTCATGGGCCTAGGAATCTTTCTGTGAGGAAGCTATCCAGCTGGCTTGCGGAACGTCGGTGGTTCGACCAAGGTGCCTTCCTGTGCATGAAAATTGCCCGGTGGGGCACCTGGGATCTTCCTCCACCAATGGAAGCTGGGAAGTCGACATTTGACCTTAGCTGTTGTTGCGACTATAAAATCCAATTCAATTCTACCCAGGATAAGTGGGTTGTCTGCCTCCACCACACACAATCGACCGTCATATATAACTTTACATGTGTTGAAAATGACGTAAAACACCATACAAACAAACACATTATCTAAGCCTCACCTAATAAAGTTGATATTCGCTTCATGCCATCTTTGCAAATTGGTTTAATTAATTTAATATAATGCATTTTCTTGATACTTTCCTTTGAAACAATATAACGTTTTAGTGATAATTTATTCAGGCAAGCCCTTTAAAACTCCAGCCGAGTCTGGGTGGTTGTAGCGAAGACTGTATTAAGAAAAAATAATCTGAAAGGTCGATGCATATGACGTATATATATATATATTGACAGAAACATAAATCGACAGAAATATAAATAATATGTATTTTTTAATTTGATTTTGTATTGGCTTTTTTTCTACACAAACCCATCTGAGCCTACTAAAATCCAGGTTGTTATACAACTTTGAGACCAGCCCCAACATTTTCTCGTGCTTAGAATTTAGTGGCATTGAATAACACCTGTACGTTGTAGTCCCCATCTTGAATTAAGCAGAACGGATTCTCAACGTCTAGCGTGCCAATAGATCGGGCATTGTAGGACCCGGACAAAGGAATACAATTGTGTGCGCCTTTCAATGTTTATCATCAGCCTTCGAAGAGAATGATTGGAATGCCCTTCACATGGGATCCAGGTGGAGGAAACTGTGAGAACTCAACTTCGTCCATCAACCACTCTCTTAAGGTAGCTATCTCGCCAACAACAGCCAAATTATAAACACAAGTACACCGTTCGTTTCTATACCTTACAAAGTTTGAGAATCCAAACTCTTATAATTAGCACAATATAAACGGCTTTAACCAGCCAGACCAAACCCCAATATTGGAGCGTCGAATTAAGAGTTACTAGCTCATAATTAATTTTACGCATATTTAATCACGGGTATTTTTAAGAAAACGTGAAAAAACTATACTTTTAATCAGCACATGTATACATTATTATATGACCTTAACACCTGCATAGAGTTTTGATAAACGGCCTTGTGATCTAAGTTTGCCTTTATTTTGGCCGGTTAGTTTCAATAAGTTTTGTTGAAACGTGTATTTGTCTAGGTTCATCTTGTCCATGGTACCAATTCCGAATTAATGTACACAGGCTTGTCTCTTCAATGAAATCTTGGTGTAAAGCATCCTCAACCTTTGACTAAACGTCTTCAACGCATAATCAACGTTTTGTTTATCAGTCAGATTTTCGAATAACTATAAACTTAAATTTCTTCTACTTGAATCCAACCGTCTCTGTGAATATCCTTGGAAATCCGGTTTTACATATTTTCATCACATGTTCGTTAGACGATGCTGGAGTGTCAAAGATGTCAAACACGTACTTTTTCTTTCCCTCAACACACTTCGGTTGGCAATACCAACTTGGGTGTTTGTAGTCAATGTTAAGTGCACAACTGTTAGAAAACTAATACTGCATGCGCCTTCAATGCCTATTTAGAACGTCTTTAGCTACATATTTTGAAACGTATGATTGACATAGCAGTCGTAACGATTTTGGATTTCTCTGCTTGACGGATAAAACAAGCATCTCCTAGCACTTTGCTAAGCGTATTAACTAAGCGAAGAAACTATCTTGAAACCCGCTTGCTTCAGCTTTTCCTCTGTTTTGTCATTGAAGAATCTATCTTGAACCCCGCTTTCTTCAGCTTTTCCTCTGTTTTGTCATTGAAGAAACTATCTTGAACCCCGCTTGCTTCAGCTTTTCCTCTGTTTTGCCATTGAAGAAACTATCTTGAACCCCGCTTGCTTCAGCTTTTCCTCTGTTTTGCCATTGAAAAAACTATCTTGAACCCCGCTTGCTTCAGCTTTTCCTCTGTTTTAAGAAACTATCTTAAACCCCGCTTGCCTCAGCTTTTCCTCTGTTTTGCCATTGAAGAAACTATCTTGAACCCCGCTTGCTTCAGCTTTTCCTCTGTTTTGCCATTGAAAAAACTATCTTGAACCCCGCTTGCTTCAGCTTTTCCTCTGTTTGAAGAAACTATCTTGAACCCCGCTTGTCTCAGCTTTTCCTCTGTTTTGCCATTGAAAAAACTATCTTGAACCCCGCTTGCTTCAGCTTTTCCTCTGTTTTGTCATTGAAGAAACTATCTTGAACCCCGCTTGCTTCAGCTTTTCCGCTGTTTTGTCATTGAAGAAACTATCTTGAACCCCGCTTGCTTCAGCTTTTCCTCAGTTTTGCCATTGAAAAAACTATCTTGAACCCCGCTTGCTTCAGCTTTTCCTCTGTTTTGTCATTGAAGAAACTATCTTGAACCCCGCTTGCTTCAGCTTTTCCTCTGTTTTGCCATTGAAAAAACTATCTTGAACCCCGCTTGCTTCAGCTTTTCCTCTGTTTTGTCATTGAAGAAACTATCTTGAACCCCGCTTGCTTCAGCTTTTCCTCTGTTTTGCCATTGAAAAAACTATCTTGAACCCCGCTTGCTTCAGCTTTTCCTCTGTTTTGCCATTGAAGAAACTATCTTGAACCCCGCTTGCTTCAACTTTTCCTCTGCTTTGCCATTGAAAAAACTATCTTGAACCCCGCTTGCTTTAGCTTTTCCTCTGTTTTGTCATTGAAGAAACTATCTTGAACCCCGCTTGCTTCAGCTTTTCCTCTGTTTTGCCATTGAAAAAACTATCTTGAACCCCGCTTGCTTACGCTTTTCCTCTGTTTTGTCATTGAAGAAACTATCTTGAACCCCGCTTGCTTCAGCTTTTCCTCTGTTTTGCCATTGAAGAAACTATCTTGAACCCCGCTTGCTTCAGCTTTTCCTTTGTTTTGTCATTGAAGAAACTATCTTGAACCCCGCTTGCTGTAGTTTTCTTTAAACGATACACTCATGCCAAATAATTATTTGCCTATACTATGGCTTTGTTCGATTAGAAATTTAACCCGCTGATTTCATTAGGTCTAAAATGTCATCTTTGGATAGTTTTTCCTTTTTTCTTAAACGTACACAGAAATGTCCAATTTACTTCAATTAATCATCTGAAAACTCCTTTTTTAATCTTTGCTTGAGGTAAAAGCGAAGTCAGTTATGTCATTTTGATAACTTTCACAATCTCCAGCCGTTACAGAACATTTCGTTTCATCTATTTTACTCACTGTTGACTGAGGATGCCCCGAATACTCCTTATTTTAGAGACCGAGTACTGAATACTATTTAGCTCCGGATACTGAATACTATTTAGCTCCGGACATAACGTCAAAGTCTAAAATTACAAAGGGCAATAACTATAATGTGAATGATCACCTAAAACACCTAAGAGCCGGGATCTGCTAGATGAATGAAGGCCCGATTATCAAAATTAGACCTTTATTTACATTTTATGATTTTTTTGTACATATTTGGTAAAAATACATTTTGTGAGTACTAAATACTAAATAGTGTGTTGTGCGAGTACTGCGTACCATGCTCGTGCGTACAACACCTAAGAGCCTGGATCTGCTAGATGAATGAAGGCCCGATTATCAAAATTAGACCTTTATTTACATTTTATGATTTTTTTGTACATATTTGGTAAAAATACATTTTATGAGTACTAAATACTAAATAGTGTGTTGTACGAGTACTGCGTACCATGCTCGTGCGTACTGGGTTTATCCTCTTGACTCATTTATTTGTTCAAGTTTGAGACGACCAGATTAACTGTTGACGATTCTGATTTTACACTTACCTTACATGTCGTGCTTTGCATGATGGTATCTATTATCTGACGTAAGCTGTATTATTTCCTTATTCAAAGTCTTGATATGAAGATGCAGGTATGTATTTTTTTCACCGTGCAGGTCAATCATATCTACCAGACCTTTTCAAAGAGCGTTTGAAAAGTATACAATCTCTGTCACAAACGCATGCAATTACATATTATTTTGATTTTGGGCATTTTTGGAAATTTTCATGTGTGGCTTTCAATGTATCTAATAGGTTTAATTATGTTATCAGTCTGTGTTCTTTTTGCTCCAAGGTACGTTTGAACAGTCAACATCGCCAAACTATCCGCTATAGTTCAGGTTTTTAGGTCAACACATAGTCAGAACGTTTTCATTTTGTTTGCAGTAAAAGCCGCTTACTTTTGTATAAGGGGACCTGTGATACCTGGTGATTGAAATGCTTCAAAAAGAAAATAGTTTACTTCCAGTATTTTCCTATCTGGAACTGCAAACCTAATTTGAGAGCATGCGGAGTCCGTTTTGAACTTAAATCTGTCTGGCCACTATTGTTGAAACCAGACATAAATCGTATGAATTTATCCTTTCTTTATTGGCGAGCACCATTTTGTTTTCATTTCTCTTTATCTGATTTTACCAATTTTCAGCAACCCATATCACTCTTTATAATAATAATAATAATAGCTCATAAAATAGATTTTTTTGCAACGTCTTGCCTTTTTATCTTTCAATAAAGATTACACCTAGACCAGGGTTCTTATATATAAGAACCCTGTGTTCTTATGTATAATAACCCTGTGGTTCTTATATATAAGAACCCTGTACAGTCCGACATCTCCGAGTGTAACCCATACATTGAATTGTGCAATTGTGATCTGTCAAAATTATTTTTACTATATGTTATCTGTCAAAAGTGTCTGCAAATTATGTAAATACCAGGACGTTTCCGACCAAGCCAAACTGAACTTGATATTGAGTTGTTATACATAAACATATACTAATTTAATCGCTCACATATGCTCCTATTGTTTATTAACATTGCATTCTAAGCAGTTGTTGACATTTTTAGCATTTTCCTGTGTTTGTCACAAATATTGCATTTGACAAAAACGGATATGGATGAAAATTGTCTGGTACGGTACTCTGCATTAAAAAAGTCTGCACTTGGTCCACTAGATTAGTGAAAGGGGAACTAACGGAGTATCACTTGTTACCGGTGTAGAGTTAAAACAGTGCTAGCACAGCCAAATTGTGGACAATGTCATTTACCATTAAACTTGAAAGACATCAATATATGCCTTTTTTTTTCTTTTTTTTTACTCCCGTTACCGTTAAGTGTGCTTGTGGCAATTCTCGCTAACTGTGCTCTGTGCTCGCAATTAGAACGTATGGTGTTTTGACTTTTCTTTAGAAAAATGACATACTTGGTCGATATTCTCATGTTAGTGCCTATATAGTCCAAATCCGCAGCCTGTAAATTCTGCGCGCGTCAGTCAGGCATTACTTCTAAAATACGGATGTGTAAGTATTACAAAGAACAGGAAATGAAGTTCACGCATGCGTAATTTAGATTACACCGTCCAGAAAAATGGGATACTTTTTTAACAAAGAAACATTCGACTGTTAAATGCATATTTTAGTCAAATTGCATTATTTTACATACGTTTCTCGCTGTGTTTATTGTTTAATCTTGTAAACTGAAGCATACAATCCGCAATCAGTGTTCCAGATTTTGTAAAATTTAAGTCCAAACATGGGTGACCTAGCAGCCTTCACCCACACGAAACCTTAGGCTTGACGGGTCGTGTCGGTGGGTGACAGTAAGTGGGTGTACACAAAAATGTCGGGACGCACCCAGCAGTCCGCTATACCAACTGCCAGACGACGAAAGAGAACCCAGCCTCCTGTGTATAGCAGTGTTAGTGGTTCATATGAAGATAAAGATAATGACTTCCTATGGTATGAATTTTCATCTGGCTTTAATTAACTGGCCTAATCATAATGCATATGGATTGTCAAACTGGAGGTCTCAACTCTGAATGTCATGTCGAGCAGACTATTTTAACAGGAGTTGTTGTAGCTCAGAGGTCTGCATCTTGATCCAGAAGTCCAGTGTCAATTTTTTTTTTTTTAAACACGCTGCCTCTGAAATGTTTTCGTGCAGGATTCTGAGAAAGTATGCGAACCTTCAGAGGGGTTGTAAAAGAGCCATACTCTACATGCATGATAAATAACTTCCAGGTTTAGGTTCTCCAAGACCACTTAGGCAAAATAAAATTATACCTGTGTTTACTGTAACATTGCTGAAAAAAAATAGGGTAGCAGGGTCCGACAAATCCTCTGCCCGGAGCCCGCGGGCTACCAGAAGTCGAGATCCGGACTACCATTTTTTTCTATCTCGCGTCCGGCGGGCTACTGCAAATTTTCTTTTGAAGTAGCCCGGCAAAAAAACGGATTTTAGCTCTAAATCCATATCATAAAATCCTGTGTTCCCAGCTAATTAGTCCGATAAGATTACACCGCCACGCGTCGATAATAACACCAATTAACAAGGTGTTTAGACACCACGGGTGATCGGACCAGATCGATTGACGCATGCATAACTCATTAATATTCATTAGTTGTTTTAATACTAGGGTACACTCTTTGATTGGATAATAACGATGCTGCGTCAATAATTTATTCACTCGGAAATGACTGGAAAACATTTGATTGGATGGCCAAGGGTCATTATGGGGGAAGACTGCGTCTTCTTTTTCCTGAGTTTGCAAATTGCATGCAATAAAAACCTGGCGATTGACTAAGACAATTAAAGAAGTCAAAAATCAAATGATAATACAGATGGTACCACGCGGATTACGACAATTCCCACTCATCGCGGCGATTTTTTTCCACCGCGGACGTGCCGATTTTGTGAGTAAATTTTATCCACCGCGATTAAAATATGGGTATTCTCGGTCATCATAGTGAGAACTCGCTGGGGTTTCACGGCGATTTAACTGACTGGATATTTATAGTTTTCATTTTTAATTGCGAAATAATTGTTTGTATCACAAATATTTTACCAAACGTCGTCAATAATTATATCCAGGCAACATAATCAAAAAGCGAATAACAATCCTGAACGGCGCTATTTTAAAAAAGCTGCATCGGGGCACCATACCAATTATAAGAATTTCTGTTTTTCTGAACTGAAGTCCCTGGTAAACAATAACAAAAATTATCGGGAAAAGTTGTTTATATGCGAACTTTGATCTTGAATATCAACAACCAAGGAAAAATTAATTATTTTTGCATAATTTCTATAAATAGAAGAACTCTGTGGCATGTACTTACATACATTATTTTTTACGAGCAACACATTTTTTATCAACATGTCACGCGCTTTCTTAACTTGATTTTTGATGCAAAAAAGTTTGTTCATAATTAAAAAAACACGTAAGCTTATCAATTTGTGTTGACCACCATATTAAAAACATCGCGTTTTGACTTAAACGTGCTTGTGTTATGTACATGCAACACAAACATGTGTAGTTTATTCCTTTATGAACTCAGTACACGCAACGTCATCACATCACCTGGCCGTTATAGCGACGTGTACTAAATAAAGCCTTGGGTACAATGTACATGTATTTGTTTGCGCGTGTAGCCGTCGACGTTAGTCTATGAATAGTAGAGACGTGTTTATTTCGTATATAAAAGCACAACTTTATAAGGAAACTTTATTGTTTATTAACGCTAACGTAAAAATGTAAGAAAAAATGTAACCTGGACTAGATTTTATTTTCGATTTTTTTACACGTTTTTTGATGACGACTTTTAAGTACAGATGACTCATTCGCAACATCTCGTACACTGCTTCAGGGATCCCGAGGAATGACGCGATTGGCCGAGCGTTCACGATTGCAAATGACTATCATCAAAAAAATAAAACATTATCCATTTCATTTCAATGATTAAGAGGCATTTTATAATAATTTGGCTTTAGCACCCACATGATTTAAAATAATATTTTTACAATTTAAGTCTAGATTTAGATCTTTATAAAATGCCTCTAAATTACTTTTGAAATTGATAATTTGTTTTATTTTTATATTGGTAAAACAACAAAGTCAAAAGTCATATATTATAGAAATAATTTTATTGGTAAATCCATTTACAAACAAACATGTTTAATAACAGTTCACCAATGTGAAAAATGTTAATGAGTCGCCTCGTGTCCGCCGCGCATGCCGGGCTACCAAGTTCAGTTTCTGGTAGCCCAATGGGCTACCACAGATTTTAAAGATTTGTCGGACCCTGGGTAGGTAGGTAGCGTCATGGCCCCCATTATCGTGGTGAAACGTGAACTGCGCTACAACCATTCATAATTGTTCTCGATTTCAATGACCTCTGAATTCAGTTATATATCATCTTTGTTTACATTGAAAAAAAGTTCTCCGTGAATATCTTTTTACCGAATGTCATGAACTATTCTGATTGGGACGGAAGATTCCATTATTGATAGAGGGTCCCAATCACGTGACAATTTCAAAAATGATCCAAATGAGATATTTTAAGGGTAAACCATGTTGTGAAGTTAATTAAAACTTTATTCAGACAAGGTTTAATTGATGTAAACATGATTTACACATACAAGGTAATTCTTAAATTGTATAATTTTAGCGGACATGTGTTTACTTACGACTTTTTGCGTATTGCATCAGACCACTACTGTACCATATTTATAAACTCTAAAAATGTACATATACATGTATTTAAGATTTTTGATTTCTTTGCTAATGGTAAGTAAAACAACAAGATCGAGATAAGCGCATGTAATAATCAATGTGTATTTGAACACAGGTAACGTTATCCTCTAGTGTTATTGATATATATAACTATACATACAAGAACATTAACAATACGTTTTACGGTTTAATGCTAGATCTATAGGAAGTACGGTATGTGCTACGCAATGCCTTTTTATGAATACCCCTTCAGAAAAAATGGAATAGTCCGAACCGGTGTGACCCAGTAGAAGCAGCGTCTGCATTCTGGAACAACAGATGGATGAATGTAAACACGAAGTAACTTTGTTATGGGGATATATATGAGGTAGAAACATTGTCCAAACTTAAAAAATAGTTATTCTTTTAACAGATTTTTACTTTTTTAATACTTTAGAAAAATTGATGCAGTTGATTTACCTTTTATATTCCAACAGTGTTGGGGATTCCTTTCTGGTAAAAATAGCTCACGGGCTGTGACGTCACTCATCGTCATATATCATAAATATCGCGTGTAATCAGTCAGAGCTATAACCTTAAACAGTTACAAGTTTTATAACTGCTAGAAGTTATTAAAATGCCAAATTATTATCTCCCTTTGGTTTAGAGTAGCAGATACTTTTCCCCATAACCATTTGTAACCTAAATCAGTTACCAAGAACATTTGCTAATAAATCGAAATAGTTGCCAAATGTGCAGTGTTCATTTATGTCTGAATACGTATTATTAAGGATAAATACATCTTCATCAAGATCCAATTAGCTGTTGTTCACTAATTGTCCTATTGGTGCCTACAAAATGATTTTTAATGAATTTTATTGCATAACAGTAGGTAACTTCAGAGGCTTTGCGCATTGGATTTTCATCGATGCTCATAGAATTTTATTGCATGGTTGTAAAGTTGAATAATCACCCTACCTGGAGAAAATTATATATAAGCAGGGAAAATTCCTGTACAGAAGATAGAATGCATCTAAACTTGAATGATTTTGTGGTAGTAAATGCTTCTGGTTACTATCCGAGTTTTAGTTGTTTTTTTAATAACAGTCACAGGTTATGAAAAACGTAACTGTTTAAGGTTAGAGCTTTGACTGGTAATGACGTACCACGATAATGGGGGTCATGACGTTAGGCATTTTATTTATTTTATTTTAATTTTTGGCGAAGTTATATTTAAGGTGGCGATGAGCTTTGATGAATGGGAAAATGTGGTATTTTAAAATCTACAACAGATAACAATATGAAATTGTGTATGTTTTATTGTTTCCCAAAAGACCTGGTAACAACTGGCTCTTTTCCTAAACATTTGCAATTATTACAAAGGGGTAAAACAGTTTTAAATGTTTTCCGCAAGTCCGAAAGAGGGTCAGCTCCAACAGCTATGAGTACATTAGTCGGCTGGGATCAGTCCAGATTCATACAGTGTGATCTCCAGTTGGGCCTGACATGTTATGAGTTACTTGACTTCCATGCTCTTCCTGGATATATGACCGTCAGGAAGGATGGGGGACCCACAAATTCTGTGGTTGACCAAACCAAGAGCAGTTCTTGCCACCCAGAGAGCTGAATAAATATTCAAAGTTATGTCAGATGTTAATTGACCATTTGTATAGTTTTGTAAAAGTGTTGTCTTACATGTATATTACTTCTCTAACATCAGAAAGTAATAAATATCTATAAATTTCCCATGTTAGTTATTATGAGGTTGAGTTCAGAAAATTATTATGGAACGGCATACTTCTTCATGAAGTTATAATGCAGTAGTAGTCGATGCCAATGCTTAGTGCTGAGAAGCAAGTAAACATATGCACATTAATATTAATATTTTAGAAACAAACACCACCATATGCATGCCATCTTCGGGATGGTTAAAATTTTGTACTTTTGATTTTATGAATATTGAGTTCTGCTCAACCTGGGGCTAGAGGGCGTGAGCGGTAGCTAGCATATATCACTACCACTCATGAACAGTCTCAATCAAACCGAGACTGCAATATTTCGTATGTGTCGTGCTCGGCCGTTTCCAAAGGTCCATTATCATACTCTTTTTTACGACAGGTGGCCTGGAACTCTGGGCATTTACCGACCTGTCTGTGGTACTTGTCAAACAATTCAGTTGTGGAGCGCTGTGGTCTAGTGGTAGAGAGTTTGACCCATGATCCAAAAGTCGTGGGTTCGATTCCTGTCATTGCCATATGCGTTGTGTCCCTGAACAAGACGCTTTATCTGCATTGCTTAGTACTGGTTCTACCCAGGAAGACATCGAGAGTGATTCAAATAAGTTCATAGAGCTTTCGTTACTATCGATGTAAAATAAATAAGACTAAACTAAACAATTCGACAATCAATTCTTTACGGAAATTGAAAATTGAAAATTGCACCGTGATTGCGTGAACATTATTATTTTTTCAAAAAAAAAAAATGGAGTCGGGGATGTTTTCAGAGGGTCGGTCGGGTTATAGTTAACTCAGGTATAATTTTATTTAGACTTATATGATGGCGGGCCTCCACGCTATCGGCGGCACATACAGACATGCAAAACAAGCTCTGCCATGTAAAAATTGTCAAGCGCCACTTAAAAAAGAGTAAAAAAACAACAACAAAAACTAATAAATTTAGCAAACTTAATGTAGAACACAAAGGGCTTTTACCAGAAATTAATTTGGACGAAAATGGGCCAGTGCAAATCTAAAATGGGCCTCTGCAAAGTTCTGTATGAATTGTTGCAACAAACACCATAACGTTACCTGAATCTAGACCGATTTGCTACTATGTGGCAGGGAGTAAGTATACAGGGAGGAGAAACGGATCATTTTGCCGTTTTATGTTATCGCGCTTGTGTTTCACCACTGCATGAAAATGACTACTTCCGGTTGTTTGGTGCGTGTGTGAAAAACAGCAAATTCTTATAAATTATTACACTTACAAACTCAATAAAGGTGCAAAATGTAAACATAAGTATTATTTATTCACATTGTGTCGATCCTCTGATATAGAGCGTGTATTTGTTTGCATGTATAAAATCACATTTTACCAGATGGTTTATCTTTGTCAAGAAGGTAATTTCATGGTGGTGATTATAAGACAAAGCCTAAAAAGAGGTGATAAAAATGTGCCTTTTGAGATATCAACTGAAATTTTTAATTTTTCAAATTAAAAAAATGGTGTGAAGCTATTGCAAACGAGATATGAAGTATGGGTTATATTAGGCATTAATAATAACAAAAAAATGAATAGAAGACTTATTTATCTTTGTCAATAAGGTGATGTTGATTAAAGCAGAAAGCCGTAAAAAAGAGACTAAGAACTGCCTACTTTGAGATGTTGGCTGAAATTTTAACTTTTCAAATGTAGCGCACTTACGATCGATTTACCTGTCTCAATAAAATAGTAAATGGCGGCGTTATAAAGTGACAACATAAATCGATAAACTAAAGCGTTTATGAACCCGTTTTTCCTCCCTGTATACTTACACCCTGTATGTGGTTACATGTAGATAAGTAATATCATGCAGACGCTTGTCATCCAGCCTTCAACGATACAGGAAGCGCCTCAGTCATATTTGCGAAATAACGGTTTTGCAACGCCACCCTATAATTTCTAGAATTGGATGTTAATAAGTGATTTATGCCCTAACGTTTCTCGGAAATGATACACCAAGATGATCAGAAATGAATGATAAACACATTGATGAAGGGCCTAAGAAGCTGATCAATTTTAATTTCTGATTTTTTCAGACGGGTATAAAGCTGTCACTCCTGACGGATAATTACATTATTGATGAAATTTCAGTCAAAATTGTTTGGAATCAGTTTATTGACAGTCATAGGAATGTTTATCCTGTAAAGCTTTACAGGATAAACATTTCTATGACTGTGACATACGATGACATTAATGTTTCAGTGAGAATCTTTATTTTCCACTTAAGATACTAAGTTAACCGAGAAGGTCATATTGACCCCATCGGGATTCAGACCTGGATCTTCTGGTAGACATTTCTCACATTTCTCACTCTATGATCTTCTTTAACAATTTGCTGTCCTGCATAGTTAAAATAAAATGCTTTACTTCAGGGGAGATACCCATATTAACTTTAATAGCATTAGTATATAATATCAGTATATTTTAATGACAATGTTTATATATTGTGTTCAATGTTTATTTTCTCTTTTTCAGTCCAATATGTTTTGACCTGATAGAAGAGGCTCACATGACAAAATGTGGACACACTTTCTGGTAGCAATTTGTTTTGCCTTAACTGTTAATTAATATTAAACAAATAAAATAACTGATTTATCAGTCGGTCAGGAAATGTATATTAAATTCACTTTTAGAAAACATGTGTTAATCGTTAAAACATGTTAAACCTGATCACCTGCAAACATGGGCAACCAGAGTCCTTGTAAGATTTAATTAAAACGTGACTAATATTGAATGTTTGATAAATATTTCTCATCTCGCTTTTTGTCTAGATAGATGATAAATCCAGAAAGAAAACAAAACATACAGTATGTTGTGTTTTTTTCAGGGATATGCAAAAAATCGAAAACAAAATTTGTGGGTGGTGCATTTCTATTGAGGGAAATAAAGTATTTAGTTGAATGAGATTTCACCCTCAACCTGCTACATATATATAATGGACCGTTCTTTCTTTGAATTAAGACCATTCCATTTATGTGACAAAGGGGTGTTTTGGGGGAGATGACTGATCAGCAGCTGGACATTGTAAACCCTGGTCAGCCTGCGAGTTACTCGTTATTATAGTCGTGCTTAGCAGTTTAAGGTGCATGTTGGTAATGTAGATATTGTTTTTGTTTCAGTTACAAGTGTATAAAGACCAGTCTGGAGACGGCTAATAGATGTCCAAAGTGCAACTTTGTAATTGAAAGTCCGGAATATATATTTCCCAATTTTATGTGTGAGTATTTAATTATTTTAAGTATGTGATTGTAAAATGCTATATTTGCTGTCTATACTGGTATGGGTGCTGTCTATACGTTTATCTGGTATGAGCCAGAGCAAGGCTTTCTTTTATTTGTCCACAGACTTTGGATAGCTGACATACTGTTTTTATCAGTCCCCAATACCAAGCCCAGTAATCGACGTCATCAGCAGGTGCACGAGATGATCATCCGTAACGAAGATTTGTCTCGACTCAGTAAGCATTTCAGCTCTAATTCTCAGTCCATAAAGATATAATTATGCCTAAAGTATCGCAATCAATGGAAAAAAGACTCGGTTAATATTCACTTCTGCTAATACTTAGCGAAACTAATCAAAGAAAGTTAAAAATGAAAAAACTCTGCTGAGAATCATCTCGCTAAAATTACTTTCTTTGATTCTGCTCTCAATTTGCTGAGTAATAGCAGAAGTGAATATTAACATTAGCATCACATAAACACTTTATGAAAAGTGGTTGGGTGAGTGGGGGGGTGGGAGGGGGAGGGTTGGGGGTGAGGTGCGTTTATTAGGGAATTTATCTTCGTTACGGATGATCATCTCGTGCATCTGCTGATGACGTCGATTACTGGGCTTGAATACTACAGCAGAAGTAAGTACTGTACTTAGTTTTTTGCCTATCAGATATAAAGGTTATATGTGTTTTACATGCTGGAAAAGCCTGACCTTACACATGAGGGCAGATAAAAGTCGTCACATCGACAGTGACTATGACAGTACCTGCGAACAATGAACACTGACATCCCATAATCGATATAATCAGCTCTGGAATGAATGTAATGTCAACTTTTTCATGACGTTATTGTGTAAATAATCAAAACGTTAGTTGTTGTCATCGTCGACTCACAAAAGGGCAATGGTGTGCAACAAAATGAATCAATCATGGGTATCTGATTCAGATTACTAGCAGGCTGGTCTGGGTTTACAATGGACGCAGAGGCTATTATAGTCGTGCTTAGCGGGTTAAGGGTTAAAACCTTCTAATTACTAAAAAACAAAAGGAAAACCCTGGCCTCAATAAGGGGATGCATCAGTCATGTGAGTAAATACCTTCCAGATCTCTGTCATTACTTTAAATTCTGAATCATGATACTCTATTACTGTTTTCTGTTGTTGTTTTTTGGATTTGATTAAAGGTGAATGGCCACCATTTTTGTAGTATTGTCAACTAACAAATCATGTGAACATTTCTCGATAGTCTCGGAGAGAAACATACATTTAAATCCGCTACTAAGTTGTATGAAAAAAATAAGTATTATTTGCATGACGTAGATACTACCTTCACCACTGCGTGACTGCACGGGGGAATGCGGTCAATCTGAATTGTATAGCTGCACAATTATTGCCAGATAATTGATAAATACATTTACCTGTGGATTAATTTACCTGTTCAATGTTTTCTACATCATCAAATAAAATCTTATTCTCGCTTTTCACAGATATTGCAATGTGTGAATTGTAAATATATATTGTTGTGTTTTGATTTCAATTTAAATAAACAAACATGTTCATGAAACAAAACATGGCCGGAAAACTTGAATATAGTGTTTAATAATGTACCATTACAACAGTGTTTTGTCGATAACTTAAGTATTGTTTGTTATTTTCTACTGATAGTGAATGAGTTGATACTAAAACATCGTAGCAAACAGGAGGAGAAGAGAATGCGCATAGACCAGCAGGTAATATACTTGTATATACAAGATCATCAGACAATCTCTTTATTCCCCTAGACCTATAGTTTGAACTTCACTGTTTTCTGTTAATAGGAAATGTCAGTCTTTAGCTCCCATTTGTTTACCCTTCTTACTTGCAGGGCTCGAATTTAGAACTCAGAAACTCAGAATGCAAGTTGAAATTTTCATCCATCGCAAAAAAATGCGAGTACATCTTTTCTTAGTGTGTTAAAATACACGTTTAATGCTCTTTTGAAATTTTTCGTATTGGCGAGCATCAACGTGTATTGATTATTGCACATTTTACGACTGGACTTTCCCAACGGAATCTGTTGGGAAGGTGTCACGCTTTTAAACAGCATTGTTTGTATATTATATATGCACAGGTTGAAAGAAGATTTTTTTTTGAGTTGATTGGTGTTTCAAAATTTACCTGCCACGATGAAATATCTCAGATTATCCAAATTTATCACGAATATATTGACACATTTCCGAATTATCGAAGGGTACCGCCATCTTGTTTGAAATTCTTACCCAGAGTTCCTTGCGCATATTACTTCACCATACGCAACATTCCTTGCACCGTCGATAGAATAGAATAGAACCGTTTATTGCTACAATCGTAAAACATTGTGTAGTGTGTTTAAACTACACATATTTCATGTCGATTTAAAAGTAATATTTTAGTTATATTTATAGTATTGTTAAAATTACTTGTTTTTGTCGTTTATTATTCTACAAGACTCTTCCTCATTCTTAAATCTTAATAAAGAGAATATAAAATATATGAAAATTAGCAGTTTGGTAAAGATCCGAATAATAATAATGAAGTTGCAAGAGTGTTCACAAGTCAAAAGTTAGCAAACGACGACGGGCGACTGACAGCGGACAACTCGTCATCCCATTAACCCTGTGGGGTGGGGGTTGGGGCGTGGATGGGGGATTTGAATACGAGTGACAGTTATTGTTTTCGTAAACAAAATCACCATGTTCAGGTCCACCAAACACACAACGATTTCTTTTTATAAAGCACAATGTCCCATCCTAGCTCAACTAAATTTGGGAATTGGTTTCCTTATAGTATGTTGTAAAGGGTTGCTGAAGTAATGTTGTCTTCCGCAAATTCTGGGCTCCCATGGAATCCAAATTGTGACGGCCCATAAAATGTGCAATAAAGGCAGATCTAGGTTTGCATGTAAGCTGGTGTATATATAGTTATAATCATTATGCATCTTATTTGTACTTCACCCATATTTGGGCATGGCTCCCTCCTCCCCGCCCCGCCACACACCCATCTCCCCCTCCCACATTTTTTTTTTTACATATTTCTCTTTTTTTAATGGAGGTCGCCATTTTGAAAGTCCTGCCAGGTAAGTTTTATTAGAGCGCATCTGACTGGTCAGTATTTACTTACAGTAAACATATTGCGGACTGTTACTTTGCTACTTGTCATTGAAATAAAATTAAAGCGATAATTTATTGTTATTTGACACTTACTCAACACCTGCTCATTTACGTTATTTATCTAAACCGATCTTATTTGTGACCGTCATACGCCTTATTAGGAATCTCGGCATAAATTGGTGTCGTTTTTCCAAATATTTCGGGTTGTATTCGGGTATGGTTGTTGTTTATATTGTCATAATGGGGTATGCCCAAAAAATGTCCTTTTAATAAAACAAAACTATTGATCTGAGTATGATACAATTTTGCCAGTGCATTTTTCATTTTGGCAGTAGAAGATATTGCCACTTGCAAAAAAGTGCGAGTAAGAAATTAAAGTAAATTCTAACCCTGTTAATAGACAGACATTGCCGACAATATGGACAATCAATCTGATAAATAGTGCACTATGTCCAGTGCCTTTTATTAACAAATTTATTATTTTTGGACCGAAACTGCAGCATAGGTCAGTATAGGGATGGGTATTGTTGGAAATATCGTATCGCGATATATTGTGATATGACTACACTGTATCGCCCTATATTGTGATACGGCTACACTCTATCTCGATACGTATCACAATATATTATTTCAACAATGTGTGTGTAGTATCATGGCAAAGACGTCTAAGAAGGTTAGAAGATAACATGTATTAGGAAACTAAACCTAGAAACTAGAAAGTGTGAACTTATCTAATTGAACTTACTTATAACCAACCCTAAACAGCAGTTCTTTTTCACTAGATTTTCATACGACTTACTACCAGTTTTTCTAACCTAGAAAGTAGAAACATTGCGACATGTTTTGAGTCATGCGATCCGATAATTGCAAAAGACAATCAGTCTTAATAATTTACACACCAGGGAAGATCAGTATCGATCTTTAGTCAAAGGAATTAAGAAATCCAATTATAAAGGTAAATGCATGTAGTTAACTATTTTTTCTATCCATGAAAGCATGTGACAGTGTTTTAGTTGTGCGCTCCGGAGCCTGCTGTACTTGATGGCGATTGGTAACCTGCTATAAATACATGACATCAGGTAGAAACGGAACCAGTCTGATATTAAAATAACTTAACTAAAAATAAACATTTGTCACCGACTTCTTGCAACAACAAATGAGTTTTCATCATCCGATCACAGCCTTTTGTGGAAAATACTGCGCGTATCGGTACAGGCAGAGCGTATTATACTGCTCCTTTTGTACTGTGTAATTGTTCAGGTAACACTGGCAAAAAAAATAGGATAGGTAGGTAGGCTTTTTTCTTTCTTTTTTTTCTCAATAATGAATTCAATTCTGATAATGATTTTAATGTTAAATTACTATACCATGAGTTCGATTTTTTTGCATTATCAACAAAAATATTATTTTTTTTATTTATTTTTTTACATTTTTGCGTAAAAAGTTTTAGGGTCGGCCCCTTAAAATAGGGTCGGTCGTGTGACCTGAACCACACATATTTTTTATGTGGCCTAACTAGTTGTATCTATAAAACGGAAAGTTACGCTTGATGAAGCTGCCGTCATTTATTTTTTGTCATGATATTTTATGACTTACGGTATCATTACGTACAGTAAATGTCGTGATATTCCGCCATCTTTGGTTTTGTCAGTCACCACCCTATAAATCAAATTTATAAGGTCACTCTTTTATCAAGCGGAAAAGTGTATATCTGCTGCTGCATGATAAATTATTCTCTACATATTGTACAGAATGTTCCGGGGTCGCTGGACCTGTGTGAGCTGGTCATGGAAGAGAACATGGATCTGCCGAATGTGAACAACCTGCTGGAGTTACTCCATAGCAAGAAACAGCAGCTGGAAGATGTAAGTAACTCCTTAGAGTCCATAGTACTTGCTGCCATTTTAGAAAAGAAATGTGTTGCCAATTAAAGAGGGTACATCTGACAATCTTTTTCTAGAACTATTTAATGTTTTAGAAATGTTGCAATACGTGATAAAAATGTCATATCAATAAGAATATGGTGGGAAAATTTGAATTCACTATTTTAAATGGATCCAACTTAAAATGCTTAAAATAACTCCGGTGCATAACCTATGATAGCATATATTGCCGTGCAGAATTAGTTCCCTTGTAAATAAGCAGTCATTTTAAGGCTCATTCGTTATGTTTAGGACCTTTAGAACAGATATTATCATTATTTGCAACTTTTTGGTTGTACCTATTAACTCATATGAAAAGCCTGATGCATCTTCTTTAACAATGAGTTTTATCATATTCAGCTATGAATAATTTAATCGCTAATGAAATGTATCAAAAAGGAATATATTTGTTAGATTCTAAAATATAAACACTAAACATTTGTTAAATTGGATTAAGAATCTTTGCTGTGAAATTTGGTTGTTGGGTTACTCTAAAGGGACACACGGCAATCTTGAAATATTTATCAAGCATTAGAATTAGCACCTAGATTTTTCAGTTTTTCTTCTTTATTTCTACCATTTTAATACATTATTGGTGCAGATAACTTACAATTAGTAAGAGATGTGCAAAACAGTTTGCTTTAAATCATTCGAAACTTGCCATAAATGAATTGGAAGTATGCATAAAAACTAACGGGACGCCTCATGTTTTAAAAAACTTCTAGATTGCCTTGTTCCACTTTAAAAAAAGAAAGAACATGATCATTTACGTTATACTGTACTGTAAATGATGTAGTGATATCTTGTTTTCAGGATGGTCGGTTAACACAGAATGTGATATTGAAAGAGTTCCTGGTGCAGGTCAGGCAGAGAAAACAGGAGGTAAGTAGGTTTTGGCACATATCGGAAAACCCATAACATTGACCAAAAGATATTATTAGCCTTACAATGCGATGTGTAGACCTATACAATTTCCAGTCCTGGTAGAACGTGCCTGAATTTAAATATTGGTCCGACTCTACAAACATTTTTAGCCAGATTACATAGCAAATCGAGGCTTATAGTTTGGCGATTTTCGTCTGTCTGTCCATCTATGTGCTTTGACGTTTTAGTTAAGGTTTTGGTTAAAGTTTTTGTTTCCCTCATTTCTCAAAAATGCAATATTGGAAAGCTTTGAGACTTGACACACATGTTCATTATCATTACACAATAACTCTATCTTGTATTTCACCTGAATTATCTCCATTTCTAAATATATTTTTCAGTTAAACTGTTGAATTCGCAATCCGGCATTCTCACCACTGTTGGTGCTTCACTTGTTAAAGAGACAATGTCCGTAACTTTTAGCCTATAAAACACAAAATAATTACTTTGACAAACATAACACACCAACCACTATTGAATATTTACTAAATAAAACCAAGATTGTTTGACGGAATTCATTAGCGGTACAAAAAAAGAATAGCCATTTCGTGGGATTGAACTCGCAACCCACACTAAAATTACACATGCAGGTAATAATAGTCGAGCGTCGCTACCAACTGAGCTAACCGGGCCAGATGTGTTACATAAGAGATACAATATATTAACTAATGAACTAATGGATGTCATGTGATCAGCAGAAAATGTAAATAAAGTGGGTTCTAAACTCACAAATGTATTACTACAGGCTTATCTGGGTCTATGCTCATGTTTTCATGTATACATTTCACTGAATAAAAACCAGACAGTTATTTGGCTATGCTCAATATCTGCTTACTTACGGACAGTATCCCTTTAACAGAAATTCATGAATATTTTGTAAAATACCTAAATAATTTTTGAACTGTGCAACTGCAATGGTTATTTAATGTTAATGGCTCATTAACACATAATAGGTTATTTAGAGCCACCCCAGACAGAGGGGAAGGGTAAATAGGGAACCTGTCCTAGTCTTACTATTGAATAGATTCCTATGGTTCCTTAATGTGCTCAGAGGATAGACTCCGATACATGGGAACACCCGGTTTATGTCCACATTGAACAGACGAGGCTAAGAGAAAGTGTGTAGCCCAAGAACACAACAATAAAACTCAGTGGCATCATAGGGGCTTGAACACAGGTTCTCTGGATTTCGTCCACCATGCTATCCACTGGCCACACCATGGTATCCTTTTGTGACTGTAAATGCAGTTATGTTGTTATAAAAAGTTCTTAAATGTTGACCGCATAATTTAACCTTTTTCAGCAACTTGACCAGCTAACCAGAGAAATAACCATTTTAGAAGAGGATACAAGATGTGTGGAGGTAAGCTCGGTGTTCACATGTCACAGTAGATTGTGTGGGGTGTCATTCTCGCAGGAGTTCCATCAGAAGTTTAATCTGTGCCATGTAAAATTCACTGCTACATTTGTACTGTGGCATTCCCAGATACTCGTAGTGGTAGAGACATTTGTACTGTGGCATACCCAGATACTCCTAGTGGTAGAGAAATTTGTACTGTGGCATACCCAGATACTCAGGGGTCGAATTTCACTCTTACGGACTCGCAAAATGCGAGTTGATTTTTCAGATTGCTACTGAAAATTTCGAGCACTTGCTTTTTTCTGCGAGTAGAAATAAATAGCACACACTTGATTGAATATCACCCACGACAGACTGACAGAACCAACAAATGGTCCGACGACATAATATGTAGTCAAACCTCTCTCCAATTCCACGATTATTTGCGTAACTTCATTGTCAAACGAAAATAGGTAAATGCAGTCTGTATCAGATTGACGTTTATCCAGTAAACAAGACTAGTGCAAGCGTCTATACGTAATGAATCGATATCAACTTCCGGTAAGGTAACTCGGGACTTTACACAATCATTTATCATGGCAGAATCGTCTACTCGCATTTCAAAAGACAAAATGACGAGATGGAATCGAGCGAACACGGGAGAAAGGTAAGGTTCACAATTCACAATTTATAGTTTCATACAGGAAAATTACCTTATCATCAACACAATAATGAATTATAAAAAAAAAATGAAACAGTGCAGTAAACAGTACTGTACAGTGACAGTCTAGTATATAGTCAGTTATCACATAAATGTCTTACATATACTAAAACACTATTTTGAAACAGAATTTACATCCCGTTATTACTTGAATAAAAATGCTAGTGAGAACCAATTTTAGCTAGTAGATTTTTTAGTCACTGGATATTATTAGCTAGTGGCGAAATTTTGTGAAATTCGACCCCTGATACTCGTAGTGGTAGAGACATTTGTACTGTGGCATACCCAGATACTCGTAGTAGTAGAGACATTTGTACTGTGGCATACCCAGATACTCCTAGTAGTAGAGACATTTGTACTGTGGCATACCCAGATACTCGTAGTAGTAGAGACATTTGTACTGTGGCATACCCAGATAATCCTAGTGGTAGAGCGTCCACCTCACAAGGGCTGGCGTGGCGCAGTCGGTAGCGCGGCGGATTTGTAACCGGAGGCCCCGGGTTCAATCCTCCATGGTGCCACTGAGTTCCGTCGGTATGTTCTTGGGCAAGACAATTTCCCTTAACCTCGTCCGTCGGATGGGGACGTAAACTGGACGGTCCCGTGTATCGGTCTATCCTCCGAGCACGTTAAAGAACCATAGGAATCTTTTCGATAATAAGAGTAGGGCAGGTTCCCGGATTCCTATGTACCCTTCCCCTCTCTCTGGGGCGGCTCTAAAGAACCTATACTGTGTTGATGAGCCGTTAAACAACATTCAATTCAATTCCACCTCACATGGGGATGTTGTGGGTTCTTTCCTAAGCCTGGTCACATCAAAGACTTCATCAAAATTGTACTAGTAGATCTTTTGCTTGATGAACGCCAAGGTGGCTGGGATTGTAAAGATGCTGCATTTGAAATATTTTCGCCTTTTACTGCTGCGGGTTTGAATTCCACTGGGAGATTGACTTGTGAGAAAAGGTCAATTCTTATAGATGGCGATAAAAAAACGTTATATATAGCCTAAAACGTGCTGAAAATTATGTAAAAACACCATTCAACCAACCTCTTGCTTGACTTTCAGCATATAAAGGGTAGTGCTAGGACTGGTAGGCCCAGTGTAATGTGACTGGGTGGGGTAACATATCATGTGTCTACGGAGTGGTATTACAATGTGGCAGCACTATAAAGTTAAGCTGACTGCTAGAAGTAAATAAAACCACAATTTAATTCAGGTTGTTAAGATATACAACATTGTAGAAGTAACTTTAGTTGTGATTGCAATTTTAACTATCCATTTTGCATGTGCAATAGTCTCCATAGATACAAATCCTCGTTATTATTTCCCTAAACTACTCAAGAGATACATTTGGACATTTTTTCTATAAATCAGCTGTAATTTGTAATATATTAATTTAAGACATAAGTTTTGTATATGTATCTTTTGCCTATCTTTAGGAACGGGTAAACGAACACAGAAGAAAATATCCATACCTACCAGTAAGTTATGATTTTACTTCCAAGAAATTTGAATACTACTCAAAATTTGCTAAGGATCACTTTTGCTCTTCCATATAATTTTATTAGAAATTAATTCACAATAACGATATTAATTTCATTGATACTTCAACAGTTCCAGAATTTGAATCAAGCCATGAGATCACATGACCATACACTGCCCTAAATAATTTCGTGTAAAATAGAAAGAATGCTATTTATTTAAGCAAGAAATTTAGACAGCAAAAAAATTATCCTTAGCAAATTTTGAGTAGTATATTATATATGTAGTTGAATAGACCATTTCACCAGTACTCAGAAAACGGTGTATTGATAGAATTTATGCCCTCGAAGGGAGGCATATAGTAAAGATCCATCTGAAACAATCATTTCTCTGCTATAACTTTGAAAGAACTGAAGGGATTTACATGAAACTTCACACAAATATTAACCATAATGAGAAGATGTGTCGTGTGCAAAATGAGTCCATACCTCAGAGGTCAGGTCAAACGAGTCAACATTTTCGTGGGTATTTATCACTTATTGGTGACATTTTATGTTTTATTTTGAGGTGAGTAGGTCAAATGTCAAGGACACCATGACCCATTCATCACAAATCTTGTCTGCACTACTCCTAAATGGCTCGTTGGATTTTGACGAAACTTTGTTCAAAGCATCGAAATGATGTCAAGTTGTGCATGTCTGATTTTGAGGTCAGAAGGTCAAGGTCAAGTTCACTGAGGCACAATAATAAAAAGCCTTGTCCTCTCGACTATCAAACATATTCTAACAAAGGTTGTGCAGTGCGGAGAGACATCTGTGTTTCTCAAAAACAGCCTCTAGTTCACCGTCAGTAATGTTCAATTTCTTAAATAAACCTGTTTGTTTAATATCTAATCACATTGTACAATAATAACAGGACCACTCGGTGCCCAACAGTTTTGACCCGATGGCTGCTAGCAGCTCCTCCTACAGTCAGGATGGATTCAACGGCAGCAAAAATGTATGTATATGTGGTCAATCTTCTGCTTTGATTTACAGCTGGTTGTTTGTGCATTTTGCAAATCCAGGGTTCACGTGTCCGATTTCCCCTCATTGGAATTGGACTATTAACCTAGGTCACCTCATACCTATAATTATGGTCTCTGTGTTGCATGATTGCAGAGCAGAGAGATGTTAAATGCCAACAAATTAATCTATTTTACTTCATTAATAATTATACAATTTGACATGTCATTTGGCAAATAACGTTTGGTAAGGGATCTAACTTTATGTCATAAATAAAGATGATCCTCGTGGTGAAGACTGAGTGTCAAACCTCTTTTAGCGAAAATTAAGATAGAACTGTAAAGATCCGCGTTTTACATGAGTGATGGAAAGCTTGATTCAGATAAGTCGCATCAACAATGATTCGATAACAACAACAGTTTCATGACATCATTCTGTAAATAAACATGCAAAACTTTAGTAGTTGGCGACACACAAATTGTCAGTGGTATGCAAGAGAAAGAATCAATCATGGGTTTCCGGTTCAGATGGGGAAATTCCAACCCTCGATATAACTTCAAACTTCACCAAATACACGTGAAAGATTCTTATAATCTTATTAATTTACTAATTAAGTGCGGTTTATATCCTCAAACAAGTGTCTCTAACAATAGTTACAGATTTTGGATCGAGAAACTTTTCCAATAAAAAACAAGTACCGGTATTGATTAATTTTTTGAAACTTGTGCAAAGGACAAAAACTCATCCTATTAAAATTCTAGCAGCTTTCTCGATCATGCCGGACACATTTACAAAGGAAATTCCCTAAGCCTATATGATTTTGGCTCTGTGTGATATTTTTCAAAAATTTTAGAAAATAAAATCAGAGAGTTAACACGTTAATTGAATTGAATGATGTTTAACAACTCATCAACACTATAGGTTATTATTAGAGCCACCCCAAAGAGATGTGAAGGAAACGGGAATCCAGGAACCTGCCATACTCATACTAACAAATGCATTTCTATAGTTCTTTAACAAAATTGGAAGATAGATACATCCTTGTTTGAAGGAGGCTAAAGGATGTGTCTTGCCCAAGGACCTCACTGGTGCCAGTGAGGCTTGAAACCGTGACCTCTGGTTTCAAGAATAGTATACAGCAAATTGTTTTTGCATATTATTAATCGCACCAATTATAGATTTAAACTTATGGTAGAATACAACTAAAAAATGAAAAACTCAAAATTTTAATTATATGCAAGCATGTTTAAAGTAAAAATGATACTGGATAAGTAAATCGAGATGCTAAATTTTAATGCTTGATGTACATTTCAAGATTGACATGTGTCCCTTTAAAATAATAATAGAATATATTTTAAATGTCTGGCACTGTACAATAATCTTTCGTGATGCATTTGCACTGATCGTGATACTGGCTTTTTAAATGTAATACAGGTTGATGGCAAGGATGTTATATAGGGCGTCGGCAAGGATGTAATTTAGGGCGTCGGCAAGGATGTAATATAGGGCGTCGACAAGGATGTAATATAGGGCGTCGGCAAGGATGTAATATAGGGCGTCGGCAAGGATGTAATTTAGGGCGTCGGCAAGGATGTAATATAGGGCGTCGGCAGGGATGTAATATAGGGCGTCGACAAGGATGTAATATAGGGCATCGGCAAGGATGTAATATAGGGCGTCGGCAAGGATGTAATATAGGGCGTCGGCAAGGATGTAATATAGGGCGTCGGCAAGGATGTAATATAGGGCGTCGACAAGGATGTAATATAGGGCGTCGGCAAGGATGTAATATAGGGCGTCGGCAAGGATGTAATTTAGGGCTTCGGCAAGGATGTAATATAGGGCGTCGGCAAGGATGTAATATAGGGCGTCGGCAAGGATGTATTATAGGGCGTCGGCAAGGATGTAATATAGGGCGTCGGCAAGGATGTAATATAGGGCGTCGACAAGGATTTAATATAGGGCGTCGGCAAGGATGTAATATAGGGCGTGGACAAGGATGTAATTTAGGGCGTCGGCAAGGATGTAATATAGGGCGTCGGCAAGGATGTAATATAGGGCTTTGGCAAGGATGTAATATAGGGCGTCGACAAGGATGTAATATAGGGCTTTGGCAAGGATGTAATATAGGGCGTCGACAAGGATGTAATATAGGGCGTCGGCAAGGATGTAATATAGGGCGTCGACAAGGATGTAATATAGGGCGTCGGCAAGGATGTAATATAGGGCGTCGGCAAGGATGTAATTTAGGGCGTCGGCAAGGATGTAATATAGGGCGTCGGCAAGGATGTAATATAGGGCGTCGGCAAGGATGTAAGATAAGCACGAGTCTATTCAATCTCTTTATGATGAATTAAAGTTGTCTTGCACAAATGGTATACATACATCAGAAGAAGTTGATTGATATCTGCGATTTTATACGCCGATGATATCATGCTAATCACAGGGCCATGCCACCCCCTTCATTAAAGAGGATTTAAAAAAGAATGCTTTAAAAAAGTGCTGTCTTTATTTTCATTTTCATTTATAATTATAAGTATCTTTCATATTTCCAGTCGGGCAAGTCATGGCTTCAAACATCAATGGGTTCTCGGCGGAAGAAGGTAAACCAGCATTTTGAGGACCTGCAGCAATGTTATTTCAACACACGACAAGATGTTTTCTCCGGTATGTCCTGTAAATATGACATGACATGTTTACTCGGGTGAGCTATAATTTGCCAGTTTGTTTTTTATCAACTGGCAAGAAAATGCCAAGTGAAAAAAAAGCGTTTTTTATCAACTGGCAAGAAAATGCCAGGTGAAAAAAATGCTAAATTCAAGCCCTGTACTTAACCCATAACCCGCTAAGCACGACTGTAATAGCATTTGCGTCCATTGGAAAACCTGATCAGCCTGTGAGTTAAATTTGTTAATTGATAATACTACAAAAAGGGTGGCCATTCACCTTTAATCAGATCCAAAAAACAACAGAAAACTAATAGATTATCATGATTCAGAATTTAAAATAATTAGACAAAGATCTGGAAGGGCTTTACTCACATTACCGATGCGTCCCTTTATTGAAATTACAGTTACTCATGAGTTACTCGCAGGCTGATCAGGGTTTCAATGTCTGGCAGTTGACCAGTCATTTTCCCCTAAACACCCCTTTGTCACATAAATGGAATGGTCTTAATTCAAAGAAAGAACAGTCCATCATATATATGTAGCGGGTTAAGGGTTAAGGTTTGGCTGAGTGCATTGATTTCTAAATTTGAGTTGCGCATAGTGATGTTCAAGCTTAAAAACATTATTTGGTAAAAAAAAATGGTGTCTCAACCAAGACTCGAACCCAGGATCATCTCTGGCTTACCGTGCAAGCGGTCAAACAGTTGAGTTATGATTATATTGGAAACTGAGTATTCAGTATAAGGCTGTTTCGTTGTAACTAAGGTTTGGTGGTATGCAGTGATAAAACAGTTTTAGCTCCGGGTTGTAGTTTAAACGGACAACAGTAATCTTATTATTTATTTATTGTTAAAATTAGAATTTCAAATTGTTCATGATAGTTACTTTTGTTTAACTTTTAATCTACATGTAAATATTTCAATTTTGAAAAAAGTTGGACCTCAGTTAGTTCATGATTTCATTTCCATAAATAATGTTAATATTTCAATTTCGAAAAAAGTTGGACCTCAATTTCTTTTCCATTATTTATGGAAATGAAATAATGAACTCATTTCCATTATTTATGGAAATGAAATCATGAACTGATTGAGGTCAAATATTATTATATTTACATTTAGATTAAAAGTTAAACAAGTTTCAACTAAATAATTCATTATACTCAAAAACTAGTTTAATATATGCTAGAATAATTTTGTTTTAATTACGAATTTTAGAAATAATAAAAATAAAAAGGATGATGATCTCAAAGATTAAGATTCGATGTGTAAGAACTGTTGGAGTGCTTTGTCATGTTTAAACTAATTTTTGCTATCCAGGTTATGGTAATGTAACGGTAATTATATTCCTGTTTTGTCCAAGGCTATAGATATCCAAAAATGGGCTGACAACTTTGGCATCCAGTGTATGATAGTCTTTATCAAACATTTATTCTAATTGCAGGTGAGGCCGACAGCAGTCATGGCCTGGAGGAGTTTACGGAAAGTCTGTCCAAGTTCACACGCTTCAGTTCATTTCGGCCCCTGGCCACGCTCAGTTATGCCAGTGATATATATAATAGTTCCAGTATTGTGTCTAGGTAAGATGAATGTCAGAGAAAAATGTTGTGGAGTGAAGTAATGGTTACACGATTTTGTTTTACCTACATAAGTAGGGTGACTTTACCACGTGACTTTGATCTCATACATAGCTAACAAAAGCTGCAATTCAGGACTTCAGGTAGATTTATTTATTGTTTCTTTGTGAATACAGAACTGATTTTGATAACGTGTGCATATCTCTAAAGCGATCCCGTCACTCGACTATAATGACGTCCGTGGTCGAGGGGTTGAAGATGTTGCGTTGTAAACCTCGGGTTCGAATCGAACTGGGAGCTCAACTTGTAAGTGAGAAAGTATCGGAGGTATACAGTACTGGTTCTATCCAGGGAAAATGGGGTGGTCTACCTCTGACAAAACAATCGATGTCATGTGTGGACTAAAATGGGCTAACAATGACGTAGAACACCATTCAAATAAACAAACAAACTACTATAATGACAACACGATTCTTTCTGCATTTTCTGAGATTATTCTAATCAAACAGACCAAGACAATCATGAAGGTTAAACATTACTCCCAGAAATAACAACTCTGTAAAATCTTTCGATATATGCACAAAGATAAATGACCATAACTTAATTGTTAAAAAATTATATTGAGATGATGTAAATAAATTGTTTTAATGCCGATAATATTTTTTTCTCATTTCAGTATAGAGTTTGATAGAGACTGTGATTTTTTTGCCATTGCCGGTGTCACGAAGAAAATAAAGGTACTCCTATTGTTTATAGAGAAACTGATATACAAAACGTGTGTAATATAACAGCAGAAATTTTAATTAATTGATGCCTATTCAGATTTCGTGAATGCATTTCTGCATCTGACCACCAAGTTTCCATTTCTGTTATGTTTGTAATTTACAGAATAGAGATGTTTGAAGGAGTATCATCAGACATTATAACATTAATTTTGTAGTTTATTAGATTTGTATTGGTATATCTGCGTGAGCTCAGGAGCACAATATTTATACACGGAAGAACAAGAGCATATATCCCAATACAAATAAAAAAAAATCAGAACAAAACGATAGGTTTTCCAATTTAATTTTTATCAAAAACATTTATTTGAAACAAACATACTGTGGTAACATCGTGGGAATTTTTTACAATGGAACAAAAATACTATAATGTTTACGTTAGATGACAAACTTCCTGTGACATAAACTGCGAAATGCACTAATCCCTAATGAGGATGCAAAATAGTAGATCTAGTACACTGATTTTATAACACACCAATATGAGCATGTCAGTATGGGCAAATATTGACGTTTTCGTTTACATTGCAAGTAAACGGGGCTTGTAAATGTGTATGCAATAAGTTTAAAATATTACTGTTCATTATTTAAAAGTCATAATCAAAAACTGGTGTTTATAGCATGAGTTTATTCAGATCTAAAATTTGAATTTAGCGTATATTTTGAACGGGATCGGGCGTAAAATATTTAAATAAATCTTGGTGCGTAACTATAGCAAATATATCTGCAAAATTATTTTCCTGGTTAATAAGGTATATTTATTTTAGAATCATTCATTATGGACCTTCAAGAATAAAAAATTACATAATTCGACATTTTAAGGTGGACCCTAGACCCCAATATAAAGCCTGATGTACCCCCTTTAACTGAAACATTATTTAGATAAACAGATTACAAAATCAGTAAAAAATCAGTAAAACAATAATGAGCATATTCAGTTAAAATTATTTCTGTTTATATATTATGTTAAGTTCAAAGTTACTTAGGGCTTTTCCATTAAAGGGACACTGTCCGTAACTAAGCAGATATTGAGCATAACCAAATAACCGGCTGACTTTTATTCAGTGAAATGTTTACGTGAAAACATGAGCATTGACCCTAAGAAGTCTGTAGTAACACATTCGTGAGTTGGAAAAAAAGAAGCTTTTAATTATGGCTCCCCCACACAAAGTGTGGTAGGGGAGCCATATTGTTTTTGTGCTTTCTGTCTGTCTGTCTGTCTGAAGGTCTGTCTGTGTCACAAACGATGTCCAATCAATAACTAGAGAATGGTTGGACCTAGGGTCCTCAAACTTGGAAGGATGGTTGGTCATGACCAGTAGATGACCCTATTGATTTTGGGGTCACTAGGTCAAAGGTCAAGGTTGCGGTGAAACTATGTCTGATCAATAACTAGAGAATGGTTGGACCTAGGGTCCTCAAACTTGGAAGGATGGTTGGTCATGACCAGTAGATGACCCCTATTGATTTTTGATTTTTTTTAATTTAGATTTTTTTTTTATTTTTTTTTTTTATTTTTTTTTTAATTTTAATTTTTTGTTTAATTTTTAATTTTTTTGATTTTTTTTCCAATTTTTGCATAAGAAGTTTAAGGGTCGGCCCTTTAAAAAAAAAGGGTCGGTCGGGTTCCTTGAACCACACATATTTTTTTATGTGGCCTTACTGATACAGATAGTAGATACAGTCACAGGGATATTGAATATCAAAACGATCTCAGATCAATAAAGAACAGTTGGACCTAGAGTCGTCAATTATGTCTGTTCGGGCGAGTGGGGGAGCCATACGTTTTTGTCCCATGGACAATAACAATTTCTAGTTATTATTTGTAAATAAAGTGGAACCCACCGTATTTACCTTTTCTGCGTTCACGTGACTTCCATTAGCGCATTAGGTTTTGACCATAGTATGTATTGCGTGATATGTATAGCCCGGTTAGCTCGTCCTGCTTTACGCTCACGCTCACTATTATTACCGCGAGTGTCGTTTTAGTTTGGGCTGCGAGTTCAAACGCCCGAACCAGTTATACTTTTTTTTGTACCGCGATTAAATTCCGTCAAACAATCTTGCTTTTAATTAGTAAATATTCAATAATGTTTAGTGTGTAATGTTTGCGAACATAATTAGTGTGTGTTTTATAAGCTAAAAGTTACGGACATTGTCCCTTTAAAATATACATGGGACCCCAGGAAGGCAGTTTTGAAATTACACGTCCATACACGCAAAATTGAGTTAAAGAATTATTTTTTGGAAAATAGGGTTCACTCATGGATGTTTATTAAATTGCCTTTTTGGGATCCTAGGTATGTTTTAATGGAATAGCCCTTATAGGTCCATCGAACCAGTCAAAATGTAATTATTCTATGTGGGTTTTTACTGGACATATACACTTGTCACTGTAAAAGAGATTTTATAATTTAGTATTTATATCTTGATAAAACTGTTATCTATATATACAAAGTGATACTCAATATTTTGTTTTATATTTTCAGGTGTTTGAATATGGAACGGTGATCAAAGATGCTGTAGATATACATTACCCCATCAGTGAAATGACGTGTAACTCCAAAATCAGGTATGTACATCAGTGAAATGACGTGTAACTCAAAAATCAGGTACGTACATTAGTGAAATGACATGTAACTCAAAAAACGGGTATGTGCATCAGTGAAATGACGTGTAACTCCAAAATCAGGTATGTACATCAGTGAAAGGACGCATTCCCAGTTCCAAAATAGTGTGATAAAACTGCTGCAGATTTAAAATGACATACCGCAGTCTTGAAGTATTCATCATTTTGACTTTAACTCGGCTTGCATATATTTTAATATATATAAATAAAACTTTGCGTTTTCAAATTTTCTTCATTATTCTGCTTTTGATAGCTTTAACCCTTGACCTGCTAAGCACGACTATAATAGCCTTTTTGCGTCCTTTGTAAACCCAGATCAGCCTAGCCTGCGAGTAATCAGGGTTTACAATGTCTGGCTGCTGATCAGTCATTTTCCCCAAAACACCCCTTTGTCATATAAATGGAATGGTCTTAATTCAAAGAAAGAACAGTCCATTATATATATATATAGGGGGTTAAGGGTTAATTTAACTTAATTATATAATTGTGCAGTATAATCTGACAACAAAAAGAATGTCCCTTTAACTGTATACCGGATGTGTGTGCTATTCAAAAATATTTTAATATACGTTTAACTGTATTGATGTTTTGGGTTATGTGACGTATAGTTTTCCAGCAGTATATCATTTGTGTAATGGTTGCAAATTTCGTTTAAAGGGACACTGTATGTAAGTAAGCAGATATTGAGCATAACCAAATAACCGTCTGACTTTTATTCAGTGAAATGTATACATGAAAACATGAGCATAGACCCTTAGAAGTCTGTAGTAATACAATCGTAAGTTTGAAAAAAAAAAAAAAAATATTTGTAAATAAAGTGGGACCCACCATATTTACCTTTTCTGCGATCACGTGACTGCCATTAGCGCATTAGGTTTTCACCATAATATTATTGCGTAATAAATATAGACCGGTTAGCTCAGTCGGGAGCTATGTCGACTACTTCAAGCTCACGCTCACTGTTATTACCACGAGTGTAATTTTAGTTTGGGCTGCGATTGAATTCCGTCAAACAATCCTGCTTTTAATTGTAAATATTCTGTAATGTTTGCGAACAAAATTAGTGTGTGTTTTATAAGCTAAAAGTTACGGACATTGTCCCTTTAAGAGCGACAGGTTGACCATTAAACGACTGATATACCATCACAAAAGTCAAAATGTCAATACTGGTGATACTTGCTTTTCATTGTCTTGACAGTTTTACTCACAAACATATCAAAATAAAACTAACTGACGTCACGTTTTGATAGTTTGATATCACATGGCTACATTTACGACTGGTTATGCAATATTCAATAGTCGCAAATGTTCGAGCATCAGCCAGTTGGATTGCAGGATTTTTGACAAGTGCATTTAAAAATACATTTAAAGCAACCCGTAAATATTCATTTGTATCAGTCATATATAAACCGAACTATTCCTTTTCATTTAGTTTGATATTAAGTTTGTGAGGATCATTTCACTAAACTGTGATACTATGATTGCAACCGTCATTTCATGTTTGTTATGTGTATATTGACAGTTGTGTAACTTGGAGCGCCTATCACAAATCCATGTTGGCGAGTGCCGACTACGAGGGAGCTATCACATTATGGGATGCATTCACAGGGCAGAAGACGAAAATATTCCAGGTACGTACCATGTGAAATGAGGATACCTTGTTATGTCCCCGACGTAGATGGCGTAGATGTGTTGTTATTGCAGATGTTAATAATTCATTCTTATCCCCTCTGGCATCATCGCATATAGGCATAATTTGATTATTAAAAATTTCAAAAATATATTTTAATAATTAAAATAAAAACAAATTTGTGTATTAATCCATATTTAAATGTACCAGTTCCTTGAAATCTTGACATTTTCAATTCTGAAATATAAACCTATTTATTTTTGGTACACTTTACAGTTACTCCCTTCACCCAATCTCACACTTGGATCTTCCCTCACCCAATTTCATACGTGATTCTCCCATTTCCCTCCTTATTCACGGCTGTGCTAAAGCTGTTATCTTCGCCATCAAACGTGATTTGTATACACTGTGTACCTTGTATAGTAATGATTGTAAACTAAATAGTGTTTATACCAACAGGAGCATGAGAAGAGATGCTGGAGTGTAGACTTCAATAGAATGGATCCCAAGTTGATAGCCTCAGGGTCAGACGATGCAAAAGGTAAGTTTCTGTCAGATCCCAGGTTGACAGCTTCAAGGTCAGACAACGCAATAGGTAAGTTTCTGTCAGATCCCAAGTTGATAGCTTCAGGGTCAGAAAACGCAATAGGTAAGTTTCTGTCAGATCCCAAGTTGACTGCTTCAGGGTCAGACAACGCAATAGGTAAGTAACTGTCAGATCCCAGGTTGATAGCTTCAGGGCAGACAACACAATAGGTAAGTTTCTGTCAGATCCCAAGTTGATAGCTAGGGTCTGACAACGCAATAGGTAGGTTTTTGTGTGGATTTCAAATTGATTGCTTCATGGAGAGGATCTCTATAAGCATTTTGCTTTCGTTCCAATCCATTTACCTATTGTATGATGCGTTATCTTTGAAATAAAATATGTTTAAACCAAATTGATTGCTTAAAGAGGCACTACCTATATCTACGCAATTTTGAATGTAAAATATTAAATACTCAATATTGCTGCATTTATATGTATACAAAGCTATTTTATGAGTATTCTAAGAAGAAACATGGTTCATATTCTAGTTCTGTAAATTATTAATTACGATCAAAACAATATCTTGAATAAAATGCTGCCCTGCCTTTTATTCCTGCCGGAGAACTACGAGTTTTTACGCTTTTCTCGGACATGCGCAATGCGATTACAACTATTCGGCCCAGTTCCGATAGTAAACGAATCGATTGGAACTCTTCGCCAATCCGACGAGGCAGTTCCGATTGTAAACTAATAAGATCGGAAAATCTCCGCAATCGGCTTGTCTAAAACAATTACGAATACAATTTCAAAAATCCGATCTTTTCAATCCTGTTTTTCCCCCAGCAAAACACATATTACATGGGGTGAAATTATTGCCATTTACCTTTTTCATAGGCCTCTTTATGATTAAATAAAGTTTATATCAATTGGTGGACAAAAAGATATAGGTAGAGCCTCTTTAAATATAATGTAGATGGCAAAAATCTGTCGAACCAGAACAAAAATATTGTGTATTCATCGTAGTATGAGTAGTGTTGTCACCTTTTCTGATGAGGCTTGAAATGATGTTTTTTACATTTGTAAGCAACTCTAAATACCCTAAATAAAGTGCTGATGACCTACATCAGGCTTTTCTTGGGGGTCAAGGGGTCCAGTTTAAAATTGACAAATAATGACTTTTTTCTTCTAATGGGCCTAAACATAATGAATAAGCCTAAAAATTGTTATGGGGCCCTCTTATAAAGGCACAATAATTATACAATATTTACATATAATCAACTTAGTATGGTTTATTTTTCAGTGAAACTGTGGTCTACGAACACGGACAACTCTATAGCAAGTCTGGAGGCAAAGGCAAATGTATGTTGTGTGAAGTTTAACCCTGACAGTAGATACCATCTGGCATTTGGATCTGCTGGTATGTATACCATCTGTCGTTGGCGGGAAAGCTAATTTAAGTAAGCTATTGGAAAAACTTGACTTTTTCTTTGTATCAAGAAAAAAGCATCAAAGAAATTACCCACAATTCATGTGGCAAAGGCTGACATTGTTGACAAAGTTTACTTGTGATTTTTTATACGAATGTATACAATATTCTTTTAAGGATGACTCGAATATGGTTCACGTCACATGACTATAGGTCGTGACTGGCATATATGAAAGAGAAGCTAATATTTTAATTGCCTCCAGAATGGGCCTAAAATTAATCACTCTTCGATTATTCGGAAATAGCATTGTAAAATAGAAAAAGTAACTTGTAAAAAAAAAGGTTAATAATGTAATGCAATAACCTTTCTAAAAGTAAAATACGTGTAAACAACGTAATATCTTCAAAATTCTCGAAAGTGAATACGCCAACATTTTGTATCTAGTTCATTTCCTTGAGCGTGATCTATGTTGATTTTTATGTCCCCACCGCCAAATGGTGAGGAGGCATATAGCATTAACCATGTCCTGCCGTCTGAGTGTCCATCCCGAAAAGTTTGTGTTCCTATCTCGATTGTTTCAAAACTTAGGATGCTTACCTATGATGTCATATGTGCATATCGATTCGGTGTCGAAATTGACCTCTTATTACGGCCCTTTTTTCATCAAAATTTTCGTTAAAATTTAAAGGATGCTTACCTTCGATGTGAAGATCAGCGTTATATTATCGGAATTATGGCCCTTTTTTCTTAAAAATTTGTGTTTTCTGCTGATTGTTTCCAGTGGGAGATTAGTAATACAAACTTCGTTTTATTATTTCATTGGATATTATTATTCACTATTTCAGATCACAGTTATGTTTTATTCACTATTTCCTCCAGTTATGTTTTATTCACCATTTCAGATCACAGTTATGTTTTATTCACCATTTCATATCACAGTTATGTTTTATTCACTATTTCCTCCAGTTATGTTTTATTCACCATTTCAGATCACAGTTATGTTTTATTCACCATTTCATATCACAGTTATGTTTTATTCACCATTTCAGATCACAGTTATGTTTTATTCACTATTTCCTACAGTTACGTTTTATTCACCATTTCAGATCACAGTTACGTTTTATTCAACATTTCAGGTCACAATTATGTTTTATTCACCATTTCAGATCACAGTTACGTTTTATTCAACATTTCAGGTCACAATTATGTTTTATTCACCATTTCAGGTCACAGTTATGTTTTATTAACCATTTCAGGTCACAGTTATGTTTTATTCACCATTTCAGATCACAGTTATGTTTTATTCACCATTTCAGGTCACAGTTATGTTTTATTCACCATTTCAGATCACAGTTATGTTTTATTCACCATTTCAGATCACAGTTATGTTTTATTCACCATTTCAGATCACAGTTATGTTTTATTCAACATTTCAGGTCACAATTATGTTTTATTCACCATTTCAGATCACAGTTATGTTTTATTCACCATTTCAGATCACAGTTATGTTTTATTCACCATTTCAGATCACAGTTATGTTTTATTCACCATTTCAGATCACTGTGTTCACTACTATGATCTCAGGAACCACAAACAACCGGTGATAGTGTTCCGGGGACACAAGAAGGCGGTCTCCTACACAAAGTTTCTCAATCATACGGAACTAGTCTCGGCGTAAGTTTCCATGCGGCGTGGGTGTTGTACAAGGTTTATAGTGCCCCTGTCTATTTATGGATAAAAAATGAACAACATCTATTACTGTTATACACTGTTCTGTCATTTATATGTGTTGCCTGTGAAGAAGTTGGTGAGTCATATCCTTTTGTGGCGACAGCGGCATCAACGTTAAAGTTTTTCAAATTCCAATATCTTTCACATTGGCATGATTGCTTATTCAAACTTTGAATATGTAAGTAGCATCAAGGTTACTCATACACACATGTTCTTTAACACATTTTTAACTCTACTGGCCGAGGGCCAGCAGAGCTTATGGGATGGCGAGTTGTCCGTCGTCCGTCCGTCGTCTGTTAACTTTTACTTCGTTAAGACGATAGGGCCTTCATTTTACATCCGATCTTTACCAAACTTTAACAGACTATTAATATCAATGAAAGCTCGGACAAATTTGAAAATCGATCAGACCAGTAACAGCAGAGTTATGGCCCTTGATTTAGTTAAAAATGCTATATTTTGCCTCGTTAAGACGATGTGGCTTTCATTGAACCCCTCCAAATTCATGTTCATTTTATCATTTTTTGTTCAGCTCATTAAAGGTCTTCATCATGACCCCTGCATTGTTTCAGGTGCCATCTCACTCATATCACTAGAGCAGTGGCAGAAAAACAATAACTTGGCTCCAGCGTAAATGGAGTATCTACAATAGAATTTTCAGCAACTCTGCAGCTCATTATTATA